>KZ309125.1:858660-874027 GCA_000376725.2 Ladona fulva | reverse complement strand
CTATCTTACATTAAGCTTGCAGTATGCAAGCAACTTTTACTCGTATATCTATATATCTATATCTCTTCATGTAGACGCTTCTTCGGATATATCTCTTTATATTTTTTTTTTTTCCTCCCCTAAGGATGCATTGCCCGGTTTTCGGAAAATTTTTGAGGCACTTTCCGTTAAGATAGGGTATTAAAACTCAACCTGTAGTTAGAGGAGGCGATGCTTTACCGTGTATTGAAGAGACATCTCCCAAAATGATCCTAGGTTCTAGGCTATGTTGGTAAAAAGATTTCCCTATTTATATAAGGTAAATTCAAGAAACCCTTTAAATTTCGTTGTCTAGGGAAAGAACATTTGGTAAATAGATATTCGCAGGGATTTCGGACTCTTATCGTCTTCGTATCTTCCGATTAAATTCAACACATAGGCGATAGTTGAAATGTAATTTATTTTTGACATAATAAACTCTCATTTTTTCGGCGTTAGCGGCGGACAACTCGTTGCCGTTGCGAATTTTGAATTTTATGCATTTCCTGGAATTAATTCTGCTTGAAACTAAAGGAATAGTTAGTAGTCGAGGCAAAAAAAAGTTATAGACAACGGTATCAAGTAATATGGTTTTAGTTTTTAAGCCTCTTCCTTTTCTCCGTGAGAATTACTGTGAGGTACACCACTAGACTTATTTAAACAGTTCACTTAGACATTGTCCAGTGGTTATATCCATTTAGACGTAGGTGACTGCAACACGGTCTGACGAGAAAAGAGATATTTAATATATGCATTGCAAACAATCAAAAGTGACCTTGCTTTCGACTCTCGCTCGCTCAAAATGCTTCTCGAAAGTTTTACTTGTATTTATATATAATTTGTGAAATGTCGGCCCGTGCGTCTATCTGTCTGTCCCCCCGGGTTCGAACCCGGGCCTTTACAGAGACGAGAATAGTTTAATATCTATAAGTCAAGCTGTTTCTAAGATAAATGGGGGACAGACAGACTGACGGATGGACAGACAGACGGACGGACAGACATTTGCTTTATATATATATTATAATGTAATGCAATGCAATGCAATGCAATATAATATCTAATTATATCGATATTATTAATATCTAGATATCTTCTTTCCAAAATCCGGGATATTAAAATAAAACGGAGGAGTCCCGTAATTGCTAACTTATGTAAGAATAGAGCAAAATATTCTGTTCAGTGTCTTCGTGTATTGAGTGAGGAGGAAGCAAGTGCTGGTGGAGGGGAAGAGCCTCGCCTCGTCCTAATTTGCGCTCTCTTTGTGGCGTATTTCCCTGGCGAACGTTTCAATAAATCTCACGCACCACTTTTCTTTCCATTTGATGTCCGTTATCCTCTCTTCTCTTTCTGACGACCCAATTCTTCGCTTCCGACATAATGCGTATTTCCAATGAAGAATGAAGTGATGGATGTATTCAGCATCCCTTATTCAGGATCGACAGCTTTCATATCATCGCAGCCATGAACTGACAGCTGACTGTGAAACTACATTAAAATACAATTTCCTGTATCCTGTTCGAAAAGACAATTGGAAAACATTCCATTCCTCTATATACGGGCAGAATGAAACAATTGACGGTCGGAACTTCTTCACCGGAAGCCTCTTTGCCCACGCGTTTTGTTCAAGTGACCCCCAAGATGATTCCTCCGCTACCTCCCATTGGATCCCAATTAATGATAACTAATTATGTTCAATGAAAAGAGGCTTTTACTTACTTTTGTACTTTTTCCACAACAATTTCTTTAATGAAATGACACGAACATGTTTCAACAGTGGTCGTTATCGTCAGGTGACTTGGAAATATCAGTAAACATATAATATACGAATAAAAGTTACTTGCATCCAAGGAGTGTTAGTAAGTAAGCCAAGGAGTGTTAGTAAGTAAGCCAAGGAGTGATTAGTTATCACTAATCCCCCGAAACCGTTTCCCAATTGGAACTTACAAAGCTCTGTACTGTGAGCAATAAATTTAATAAGAAAGCTTATAACCTTACCACAGATACAGGGTGATACTTCAGGGACCCAAATTCTCGCCTTTCGTAACGAAACCTCGATAAAATTGAGAGAGGGCCATTAAGAGACCTAATGAAGCATCCATGTTGTTTCAAAGCCCATCTTTCAAAGATGTGCTATTTTACCTGATTTACCTAAAATGGAATTTTAACATCCCTGGTGACCTAACACATAAAAATAGCTAAGATGCTGTCAACATCCACATTGGCCCCAAATAGACATCCAGGCTTCCAGCAAAAGATTGAGCATTTCGGATGACTCATCTCAAGTTTCTCTATGATTTATAGTTGAGGAGCATTTGGATCAATCTAGATTCGAAAGAAAGGTCACTTTCAATTGTTTACAATGCCTATACTTGCATTAAAAATCTCTTTTGTTGACTGTTTAAATAAGTCCAGCGGTTCACTTAAAAGTAATTCCCATGGAGAAAAGGAAGCGGTCTGGCTTAGAACCAATTACCATATTACTCGAGTCATCTCCAATTTTAACTATTTCTATAGTTTCAAGAATAATTCCTTTCAGGAAGTGCATCGAATTAAAAATGCGCAACGGCATCGTGTCGTCGACCGCTAACGAAGTAAAAACAGACAGTCCGTTATGTCAAAAATAAATTACATTTAACTATCGCCGATTTATTGAGCCGAAATTTAATCGGAAAACGAGAAACGAAGAGTCCGAAATCCCTGCGAACAAATGCGGTGTCTACCAAATGTTCTTTTCGTAGACAACGAAATTTAAAGGGGTTTCCTGACTTTACCTCAACAGAAGTAGGGAAACCTTTTTACCAACATAGCATCGAACCTAGGATCATGTGGGAGATCTTCAGTACATAATAGAAAATCAAGTCCTTTAACTACAGATTAAATTTCAATTCCCAAACTTACCGGGAAGTTAACGTGTGACAGTCTCTCTTTTCCTCTTTGGTTGCACTGCCATCTCCCCTTCCTTTTTGTTCGCTTTCGTAGGCTTATGTTCTGAGATTTATAAATTCAATTTGCGTTCTTTTCAGAGACTTCTTTTATTTCTCTTCGACCGCTCTTTTCTCGGTTGGTCACCGATTCAGTTTACTGTCATAATTACTTGTCTCATTTCCATATCCAATTAATCCGACCACTCAGTTCTGCATTTCCCTCTGAGGATTCTTCTTTCGGTTCATCTTCCGCTAAATAGCTCTCCAATAGATGCGTGTCATAAACTTCCTTCAGTTGTATCATCTTTATTTTATTATCTTTAGAAATTACCTTAGCCTTTGTTTCATTTTTAACTTCAATAAAATAAAATATGAATAGTATTCAATATATCGGCAACTATTTTAGCTGAACTCTATGGTATATTTACATGCATACACACACAACACTTTATTTTTCGGGCGAAGTTGGGACTAATTAGTTCCGTCTTACGTTTAACCCATTAATAATGATAATGATAAAAGAAATCAAAATCAGTTACAATAAATTATTAATACATAATGGAAATATAATATACAAAAAGAAAAGGAAACAATATGAACGGTAATATTTCATTTGAAAAAATTACGAAAATATAGAAAAAAGTTTTGAAAGAGTGAGAAAAAAGGGCCAAAGAAAAAAAAGGAAATGAATTAGGAGAAATGGGAAAAGTTTAACGTTAAGAAAGGTTTAATTGAAGTTTGTAAGTAGAGATTTGATAAGCAGTTAGAAAAATCGATTTCTGGATTGATTCCAAGAAAATGTCACCTCGATTCTCCGAAAATAATTAGAGAACCTTTTTCATTCCGTGTAACAATTCAGCGAGTGATTTTCAGCGGAGGGATATTGTAATATAGTTTGTTTTCACTAAGGACATGTGGGTTTATCGAGGAGGCTTTTAAAAGAGCCCAATTTGCCCCCAATTGAAATACTTGCGCCTCGAAATGTCGGTTTGGATCAGAAAGTGGTACTGCGGGTGATGATCGTGGGAATGGCGGAGATGTTTACATTCTCCGCCTCAGGGCCGCTGCTCTCTTCCCATCAACGCACTACTCCGCACCTCACTGCGGCAAAACATATGGACTTACGAAGACACTTCTCGGATTCAATCGAAGCCATCGCAATATTTAATGGATATATTGCGACTTGTTATCATTTTGTGAATTGATTACTCAAACGATTTTGCCGTAACTGACAAACGGTCTCATCTTCTCTAGAATAACTTTTGTTTGGTTTGGAATAATTCTTAGCTTAAGTGAGGAGAAATGATTAAGAAAAGGCGAAGTAAACGTTCGTTTTCTTTTTTTAAATCTTCATTTAGAGTCTCTCATTCGTAAAAGTTATTGTTTATACGTTTATAACGCTGGAGAAATAGTTGTTTAATTAAATAAACTCCAGTCTAGGATTTCGGTCCATTTCATTGACGTTGGTTTTTCGAAATGGCATATTTGGGTCATTTATAGTATTTGGAAATTTCGATGCCAATAAAAGTAACGTAAAACGAATTCTTTCGTTCGGTCGAAGGAAACTTTCGCTTCCGTCGAAATCGGCTTTCTCTGGCGGAAGTCCATTCTTTTGTTTTCCTCACTGAATGCTCAACTCAATGTGCACTGCACACTGTTCTCTCAGTACTCATGCTTTACATTCGTGCAGCGTAATACAAATACAGGCATTACTCGGCTCTTTTCATAAAAGCAGTTAATTTTCTCTCGAAAAATTACTCCTCCAAATTTTCCTTTCATTGCCTCCTTCATTCAGACGTTAATACACACTCTTTCGCATTTCCCTCGCTCTTCATCGATGTTTATCAAATTTGCTTCTCACCCAACTTATTCATAATTCCGAAACCCATTACAGATTGGTCACGATTAGGTTTTTAAATCTTCTTTAATTGAATTGCATATTCTCATCGCCTCTATTATTATTATAAAACGTAAATGAATGTGCTTTTTTTTTTGATTTTATTAATGTTCATGAAATCGACATCGACACGCTCAAATTAAGTACCAGAACAAGTAGTTCGCTGACATCTTTCCACTCGACTGAGTGTGAGTCCGAACACGAAGTCGTGGATATTGAGTGGACAACGATACTTTTATNGTTGTTAAATGTGCACATACAATCAATGGCTGTCTGAATTTCAGTCAGTTTGCGTCCGTCGTCTCTCAGCATGCTGTAGAACAGAAAAGCCCTTTTGCTTTGGCAGAAAAGAAAAGGAAATGCAGTGTGTCAGAGACAGATTACTGAAAAGGAAATTCCACTCACTACATTACAATCTGAGGACGAGTTTTAGAAGATTCTACTTCCAAACACACTTCCTCCCACATTCTTCTATCATCAGAGCACTCTTTCAATGATTTTAAACACAGCGCCTCTTTTCAATGAATGACTCAATGTCGTTAGTAATTCCTCCCGCCATTTCATACCGTTGTCTCTGCACTTTCCACGCTCAAATTAAGTACCAGAACAAGTAGTTCGCTGACATCTTTCCACTCGACTGAGTGTGAGCCCGAACACGAAGTCGTGGATATTGAGTGGACAACGATACTTTTATTGAAATGCCATCGATGCTGTTTTATGATTTCTTTGTCGCACAAGTGTCGTATCGGTTGTATGCGCACCTCCATAAGGTCCTATAGAATTTTCACATCCAATTAAACATTCGAACGATTAAAAATTGCATGTATGCGCCTAAATTGGAAGAAGAGTCCCTATTTAAAGACCTCAACTAAGTGTCGCCCATTTCAATGCCTTTCAATTGCCTCCTCTGGTTCACTTGACATTCGCTGACATTCGGTGAGTGCGAGAATTCTTACGAAGTCACCCAGTTACGTTTCTTTCGATACGTTCGCCTCCCACTTACATTCACAGGCTTTCTTGGAAAACATTAATGCATGAAACACATTTTTGTGATCAGAATATACTCAATGATTCGTATAAAATGGCATAAGATGGTTGTGATGAAAAAGTGCTGCGATTTCGCGCAATTGATTCCCTGGATGTATGGCTTAGCGAAGAGAGAGTGGGTTGGCGAGGGCATCTCGGCGTGAATACTGTTATGCGCTCGCTACCGTTCTTTCCATCGTCCCTTTCTGTTTCCGCTACTCGAGAACGAGTTCCGAAGCATCTTCGCGCGAATTTGCGGAAGTGAAATGTGCGGCGAAATGTGAAGACAGCGGTGAAATCAGCCATCGCTTTCATGGTCCTTGATATGGCCCTAAGAAAGTACCGTTCCACGGAAATATTAAAATAGTTCTACAACTTTACTTGCAAATACAGTATTTCCCGGCTCATAAAACGCACTTTTTTTACTCCAAAATGTGCCCTAAAATCATCCTGCGTCTTATAGAGTAACTTATAGAGGTGTAACTTCGTCCTCTAAGACGAAAGATAATTTGCCGGGAAACATACCATAAAACATTTTCCCCATCAGGCAAAGAAAATGGTTGCCTTTTCTACAAATGTCGATAATAACATACTTTTAATATATAATCGATTGAATTAGCTGTCGCTGGAACTCCATAACAGAGAGAAGGATTAACTTCGTCTTCAGACGATCCTCCTCGCGATAATTTTAATACTTTGAATATAACAGTTCCGTTTTCTTCGTACAAAGTGTTATTATTAAAATAGGCCCTGTTATTATTTTCTATCTAATCCAAGTAATTTCGTAACTTCTAACCTCGTAAGTCACAGTACGTCTTTTAGGCCGAGAAATACGTTATACAAATGTTATGATTTAAATCCATCCAAGTCTTCAAACGAGCAGAATCTAAGTCTACTTTATGTTTAAATTTCCTAATAATTCTGTGGGAAGGACTCCATTTTTCTTTACGACGGCTTGCAATAAATATATTACGTAATGACCACGAGTCAGGGGTTTTGAAACTTTACTACACGCATGGAATGAGTACTGCCAGAATTCCGGCGAAAATGTCTAATTACGCATAGAATCAAAATTCCACCGAAAGTGCCATTTCAAATCTCAATCAATGACGTATATGAATATGAATTCCCACGAAAGAGCTCTTAGAATCCATAGAATATCACTCGAGGTAGAATTTCCAATAAAATTATTTACCTACATCCTCAAACTGTATCATCATCGATTACTTTTTCCTACTTAAATGGTGTCATATCTTAAGATATTTGCCATCACATGAATGTAAGGTATTAAAAGCAGTTTGTTTTCGAGCAAAAGAAAGCAGTCCATGGGTTTCATGTATTTTTGAAAATAAACATTGTGGCAATACTGGTACATATGCACACTGCCTAATTCATCGTAATATAGCTATCTAATTGACCTATAAATATCTAAATAAAATTCAACTGGAAAAATATTTTATTATATATTCAGGTGGTCTTATCGCGCTACTTCCCACACAGCCAAATGGATTCCTTTTAATTATTTCACAGCCGGAGCTTTAACTATATGGCAATAGATTGACAACAAGACAGATACACTGAAATGCTTAGGTGGCTTACAAATTACAGTATGTAAAATACATATTCCTTTAGCCGATAAAACGACTTGGATATACCAACTGCAGCAACAATACCGTTTTAAAAAGTTTTTTCACGATTGGGAGAAACATGTTAATATCACATAACTTATTTTTCAGTATGATCAATAGCACAAAACACAAAGAAATACTTCTCTTCTGTGAACTTCAGGTTAATAGTGAATATTACCATATGTCCAGATCATCAACAAAAATAACTGTTACCATTCCTTGACATGTTGCTTTTCAGACAAATCGGGAACTTCAACTATGTGAAGAGAAGATCCTCACTACCAATGAAATGAATGAATGAATCGACCAAAGGAGTCCGAACAACTACATTGCGATTGCGTGTTTCGTCTTTTTGCGACAGTGACTCAAAAGACATTGTCAAGACGTGCAGTTTCATGAGGGGCTCAAGGAACGGTCTTCGATAATCCATTATGCCGATGACATTACACGAATGGATGAATATGCCTCTCTTCCACCGAACCTCAATTGCCAATACATAAGCTCAATATTTAGAGCTGAAAGGTCTAATAAAAGTAAAACACAAAAAGATTGGGTTTGCGGAAATAAATCTTTTGAACTGAAGAAGACAAAGACAGTGCGAGAAAGCACAGTTATAAAATATATAATTTTAAAACATTAATACGAATGAAATCGATACATTGCATCAAAATAGCAAAATGAAAAGCATAATAACAGTTAATGTAGTTAATTCATCAATCTAAGGACGAAAAAAGATAGGTTTTTGTCAAAATGATTCAAAATTATACCATAAAAATAGACCTTTTATATCTGCATTTCAATCGTCAACACTCTAATTCATTCACATGGAAGTTGACAAATATGGTTCACATACATCACGCACACAGGCACTTCAATCATATATCTTGTTTGTATTACTTGGTTATTAAGCTTAGGAATTTTGATCTGCACACATATAAAGTAGGTTAGCCTTGGACTAGGTGAACCACGCATTCAGACTGAAAAGACAATTCCTCTTAAGTTTGGAACCCGTAGATGTTCCGGAAGAGGGCACTGAGAGACTTCCTCCCGAACGCGTGAGTGGATTGAGTCACAGGTGGAATTGGACGACACACATATTGCGATGACGTGAGATTCACGCTCGTCCCATCCTTTCGACATTCTTAAAACAACACGAAAAACCGACCTTTTTGGTTCTAAATTAAGGGTCCGCCATTTTGTTACATAAAGTATGCAAATGTTTAATTGTGGTCTTTAAAATTGACTATAATAAAGGATAGATTAATAGCATTATATTACAGTTTACCCGATGATATTCCTCATTTGGGTTCAGAATTTCGCGAAAAATGGAAGACCGGCATTTTTGGCAAAAATTTGTTAAGTTTGTCCCCCTGTATCATTGTGATGCGTAGGAATGAACGTAAATGACTTGCATAGTTGTATGCAGAATTTATTCAAGAGTATCCATTCGTAGTTTCAAATTTCCATTCTTGCTTTCAACCATTCATCTCTGCTGAGATCCTTTTTCCTTTCTCATTATCCAATCGAAACTACTTTTCTACACATTTCCTTCGATTTTTCTTCGTTTAGAAACTCTACGATTGAAAGCGAGACGACAAACCTTTTGGTTCTGATAACTTTCGTATGTTTTCAGTTTCAATTTTCCAAATAAGGCGGAGATAAAGTCCGCGTCTACTCAAAAATACAAACAAACTCCTTACGCACCAGATAATCGATTTTAAAACACTTACCAAACTTGCGTATAGCTCGCCCGGAGTTTGAAATTCTAAGCACAATTTTCTATATATTTTTTAATAAATTCGACTTATTTCCGCGATGCTAAAAGGTGTTTACCGATATAAAATGGAAATATTAGAGGAGAAAAGTCTATTCGAATAAGGGATGAATGCTATTAACGTGTCTGAATTACTCCTCCTTGACAACGTATTGCTCATTTGTTTATTTAGGATGTTCAGTTCCCTATTTATTACTTTTTAGTATTTTAGGTAAATGGCAAAGTTTATAAAATAAGTAGGTTTCCTCTCAATTAATATATTTGTAGCAATACGACAATACATTTTTAAAACTGTAAATATAATTGTGTTAGAAGGCAAAATAGATGGAGAGGAGCGTATAATTGGGTGAAAGAGAGACAGGCGATGGATTTAGAGAAGAGGACTTTCATCTCCATTGGGACGCATTAACACACGCTCTTGCGAACCGCAGACAATGTACTTGATAATCTCAGATTAGCACTCAATTCCAGGATCTCTTTTAGATTTAAATCATCAAATTGTTTTATTGAGCACCAGGAATGAGAACAGAAGAATGCATTTGAAAAAATCACGAGTAAATAACAGATCGCTTTGAGGTAATTTGAATTGAGAAGGAATTGGCGATAAATGTAGTTTGTGAAAGAGAATGAGAAAATCACTCTTTAAGTGACTTTTCTCATTATCATCTTAAGATAGGGTTAACTTCCACAAAAAATACATTTATTCTTCATAATTTGCTATTTTCACACACAGGAGGTATTTGTGGCTGAAAGTTTTAGCAATGTTATCAATACCACCACCTTCAATTCTCATGTCTCACAATCTTTACACCTCGTGCAAATCATCAACTAGATTTTCTCAACGCTCATTATTTTCATCGATGGATCCACAAATATAAACGCACCCATTGCAAACGCACAAATGCAAATGTTCATAAATGTTTGTTCGTGTGCTTCTCTTTCATTGAGATTATAATCGAAATTTTTCTTTTCTTCGCAAATAGTGAAATGTACACAAAACATTAAAAAAAGCAATAGTTTGTTGGAGGCGAAGGCCGCGTCGTTAATCGGTTAATGGGCGCGGATTAGGGACAGCGGAATTGTTAGAAGAATTGATAATGGGCGGACGGGGATTTTTGTGGCGGTGAAACTTACATTTGTGAAGAAAGACAAATCATTCACCGATTTTGGTCGGAATGTATTGAAAGAGGAAAACATTTCGGATAAAAGATGAGAAATATTTGAGAGTGGACAAAGAAACGCCATGTGACCAGTGCGAACGGGGTGTTTTACATTCCTTAGGATTGAACCAAAAGCTACTGTGAATGTGTCGAAAGGAAGAGGAAAACTAAGAAAAGCTGGAAGGAGAATTATTTAAGCAACGGACTTTAAGAATAAAAGTGTGGATATAAATGGAGGAAGAGATGCATAGGAAAAAGCCCTGTGAACAACCTGTGCATTTTGGAATGAAGGCGGAAGCTCATCCTCTGCACCTTTAGCTACCAAGAGTTAGGACAGGGGAGTGAAGCCAAGACGAAGTCCTGATGAAGCCAGAATGCGGAACAAGTGAAGCATATTGAGTCTCACGCAAGGAGAGACTTTAATCATTATATCGTTTAATCAATGCCATATCAGTATCACTCATACCTCAGTAGCTTCCGCATCATCGCAGCCAACGACAAAGCTGAGAAATTAAATACATTCTTCTCCACCCTGTAGTGGAGAGACGAATGGGAAATATTCCAGTCACCAATACAAGGACCAAGTGAAGGCAGTTTGAAGACGGCAGGTGGCGCGACGGTCGAGTGCGTGGCCACGGAGCGTAGAACCGGAGGAAGTGGGCGTCCTGAGGAAAGGTTTTCCCCGAATTGGAACACAAAGTGGAGGAGTCGCCGAAATCCATAGCATACGCTTCCAACCGACCCATTCTTGTGCCGCGGCACACTGGAGCCGCTCGCTGTTTGTCTACTGCGCATCCATCAATTACGTGTAATGTCCGGCGATAGACTATAACTATTATATATTATACTATAAGAAGTAAAAACAGACAGTCCGTTATGTCAAAAATAAATTACATTTAACTATCGCCGATTTATTGAGCCGAAATTTAATCGGAAAACGAGAAACGAAGAGTCCGAAATCCCTGCGAACAAATGCGGTGTCTACCAAATGTTCTTTTCGTAGACAACGAAATTTAAAGGGGTTTCCTGACTTTACCTCAACAGAAGTAGGGAAACCTTTTTACCAACATAGCATCGAACCTAGGATCATTTGGGAGATCTTCAGTACATAATAGAAAATNTATATATTTATAGTAATTAACTGGTTGATGTGTCGCCCATCAACACGAGTAAACAAATAGCTCTCCCACTGGGAATCGAACCCGGGACCTCTTTATTCAAAATCGATCGCGCAAACCCTTTGGCCACCCGAGAGCCCATCTTAGTTAATGACAAATTGAGTGTGTCAATATTTGCCTGGAATAACGTCGCCCAACTTTCGAGCTTGGCAGCAATATATTACCATCTTCGCCGGGGAAGACAATATCAAACGTCTCCCCTACTTCGTGACTCCGGTTCGACTCCTGGGGAATCAAAGCGTTCTCATAAGAAATTGATATAATTTCACTTTTACCGCTCGCAGGTTTTGCTACTACATTAGAATGTATTATCGTACGTAGCTATACAACAACGAAGGGAATGTCAAATAGATTTTTATTCTTTTCTTATCATAAAAGCATCACATTCTTCAGATGATACATCATATTTGACTATGGAAGGACGAATAAATTAGGTATCGTTCTCTACATAATTAAATATGATGTTCTAATTAGTTGTGAATTTTTAATCAACTCTTAAACGTGAGAGACTTTTGCTGAGGTCCATTAAAATCATTCAAATTCCAGCAAGTGACGGTTCCATCGACGGTATGTTCCATGTTTATATGGACATATTTCTCTTTCAACGGAAATTCGAATAGAAATTGTTGTTTCCCATTCATTGCAGAAAGTTTTCTTGTTTTGTTTTTGAGTACGCAATCAAGCAAATGCAATCTAATGTAAGTTTGAGTGTTCTTGGAGGTAATCTGTAAGAGAGATTTGGTATGCGATAGGGCAAAGTTTAGGGCCCGGCATCATAATGTTTTGCTAAATTTAAAAAGGGTTGTACTTAATCTCCTACTTGTATGATGGATTAACTATAATTATCACTTTGACTCTAACGAAACAATGTTAATACGACGATCTAAAATGAACATTAAAGGCCATCTTAAGTATACATTATAATACTGGGCGCAGGTGTTTTCAAATTCGTTCCATGTGAACAGTATATTTACATCAAATACGACATAGACAAGGGTAAAAAGAAACCAAAATTAAGTTCTTTAAGGTGATGGAAGTGTATGTTGTTGTATGGTAGTGTGTTGCATGTTGTCAGAAAGTTGGGCTGCAAAACAGAAAGAACTGAAACAAATAGATTCGTCTGAAATGAAATCTCTTTGAGCAGTAAAAGATTGAAGAAGAATAGACAAATTATGGAATGCATCTCTAAGAGTTGAACTAGTTGTTCAGGCGATATCAATACAAATTAGTAGAATACAAAACAGGAGGAAAGAGCATGTTCCGTGAATGCTTAAAGAGAGGTTTCCGAATTAGGCTTTGGAATATAAGCCGCCAGGCAAAAGGAGTTTTGTAAGGATGAGATGGTAAAGTGAAGCAGGAACAGCCTTTAAGCCTAATCACGGAAGAAGAAGAAAGACATAGCAGTGGATTGCGTTTGGAGATGAGGAGAAATTGAGGAAACCAACAAAATCACGAGCAAAGGAACGTCACGCACCAATGTTCTCCGGGAAGTAACTTCCTTTCCGATATTAGAACGCACTAAAATTTTTATCATGCACTAATTAATAAAATATTAATTCAATTTTGATCGTATTTCTTAACTGTGGGAGTACAGTTGATGCTTATTTCAGCCGAAGTGCTGTTAAAATGTGGAACGTGAAGAGAAAGTGAAAGCACATGTTAACCTCGTAAGAAAACACTCGATGGAGAAAAAATAATGAAATGATAGTTAATGAATATATAAACTAATTAACTGGTGCGTGGAAATTACGTAAGAAAAAAATCGCTTTTTGCTAAAAGAAATTAATAATTTCTTATTCTAGAGGTTGGGTGGAAGAGAATTTGTTATTATAGAGGAATTAGATAGTTGGGTGGAAGAGAAGCCAACTCGGGCCTAACCTCGACATTTGTTGTTATTATTATTATTATTATCCTGATCAAGGAATGTATCCTGAATGTAATCCTGGTTAAAAAGAATGAAAACTCTTCATCCCAAATACTTCACAATGAAGATGACTTACTTTTTTAGTAGGGCCGAATTCTCAGTCACCACTCGAGCAAGTGTAGAATCTCCACTCCGTTGAGCGAAGTTGCACTCAGTTGAGTGTTGCCGTATTTATAGTAAAGAACTCCACTCGGCTCAACCGAGTGCAACCTCCATGACGTATAGAGAGTACTGGTGACTCACAGTGGGACCAAATCAGAAAAAGCTGGCCAAAAATCAATTTTTCTACTTTTTTCAAAAAGTTTCGGGCAAGTATACTATTCTTGTCCTTCATGAGGACTATCACATCCACTTGTATTTGAGTCTCTGTGGTTCGGCATTTAGCGACAAAACCGGTCAAAGTTAAGGAAAAAGGGCCGTTGATGGCCGTCGAAAATTTTTCACACCTCATTGACTGAAATGTGTGTCGGCTGAGTTTTAAGGGCTTTAATACGTCGTCATCACAGAGACGTCTCCTACGCGGGAAATTCATCCCACTGCCACGATTGGGTTGCGTTTTTCTCTTTTGAACATATAGAATTTATTTTTCCACGCTGCTAATGTTATTTGTAACCGAATAATTTGCCACATTAAACATTTCATGCAAAGTAAAAGGTTAGAGATCAATAATTTAACTTGTAGTTGTAAAATTAGGAATGAAACACGTAAAATTTATCCCCCACACATGGGAATTTTTATTCGATGTAGCGAATAAACAAGCTCACCTTTTCTTATTAAGTATCCCTTTCAGTATTTTCTCACTATTGTACTCCATGCCATTAATATAAAAATAATTAGAGGTTCTATCAATTAAATTATTAATTACAACGTATTTCTTACTGAGAAAGTAATCAAATTATTGAATACCGATTCCGTTTCACGAAAAGTAATTAATTTCAAACGATCAATTACAAGTGGAAGCGGGTTGCGTAATCTAATTACTTTCAATGTGACTACAATTTATTAAGCCCCAATTTAGGGTATTTACTCCTATTTGCGGAACACAACCATTGTGAAAATGTCACTCGAGAGGTTCACTACGGGCGAGGAAGATTTACTGAGAAATCTATTTGCAGAACACAATAAAATTTTGGAAAGTAAGAAAAGGATACTGTTTCAACTTTAACTAAATTAAAAGCTGGATGAGGATAAGAAATACATTTAATAGCCATGGCCGCGTGAATAAAGTAAGTGGCATTTTCAAGTCTTATCCATGATGCATCTAATAGAATTATATTATAATTTTAAACTGAAACGATTTTCCCAGCAAATACGTTATCAAAAGTGAATGAGCATTCTCGAGTTTTGTGCTAATTTTAGGAAACGTAATGTACTACAAAATTACCTTAGAAAAAGTTCAGAAAGTTGAGATTTTATATGTGCATATATAGCCGTAAAATCATCAAATAGAGTTAAAATGTGACAGTAGGGTAACCGAAAATTTGTTGATAAGCGATGTAGAATACATGATCCACATGCTTCTTTTGAGATGAATAATGAACAAGAGTCTGTTTTTTCTCTCGTACGGAAAGTGGATGACCGTGGTCCCAGCTACGACTACCAATGCCGAAAAATGTTAAAGCGTTTAAAAAAGGATACAATCAAGATGTATGTAGATTTATTGAATGATCTCCTGTCATGATATTCCATGCAACATTGTACATGCAACTATATGGATAAATACCATGTATCTTACTTTAGTTACTTCTATTTCTACTTAATGTATAATATTATTTTTATTCTTGATGAACTTGTTTAATTTTATATGATGTAATTTGTTTCATGTATTTTTATATTCA
>KZ309125.1:820329-837431 GCA_000376725.2 Ladona fulva | reverse complement strand
AAGTGGGGGTGTAAGCACAAAAAAATTCTGCCGTAAGATCATAATAACTCAATATATTTCTTATGATTATTTATAATATTTATTCTACTGTTTTCAAGTCATGAAAGCCTACTTTACGTAAATTTCTTATAGAAAATTATAAGAACTGATTATCCCCGTGTAGTTACATGGGGTAATTCATTAAATCAACATTCAATAATTTTCTTGGTCGTCAAAGGGATGGGTTGTTTATTTTCGAAATTACTAACCAATGTTCCGTGTATTTTGTCAAACTTCTCGGTATTTCGAATTTATATGAATGTTTCACGACTAAAATAAGATTCTATGATCATTTCCTCTCTTTAGACACTTGTCTCAATTTCGTATGACCATTATTTCTAATTTAATTTTATAAAAGAAACGACCTCTGCAAGTATTGAAACGTTATTTACGTTCATCTCTTATGGAAACATATTTTGTGCTCCTGGGTTCGAACCCGGGCCTGTACAGATAAAAATAATTTTCCTGAGGGTTTCAGCATCGTAGAAACACAGTGCAGTCTGTTTCAGATCTCTAAGTCAACCCGTTTCTGACATAAATAGGGGGACGGACAGACTGACAGACATTTGCTTTATATATATGTGATGGAATATGCTTTAAATTAGCGTGATTTAAATTGTATCTTAAGCTTCAGTTAATGTCCAATCATAACTTTATTGGGAAGCCTTTGCCTGTGACGTAGACATTCGATCAACGTTAAAGAGAGACTATAATATTCGCGGTAACAGACTCGATGATTACTCAATTTCGTGTTTGGTTATCTCACAATCGTCCTCGAAGGCCTCTTCCCACTGCGCCACTCTTCCGCCTCCGTCACGTGATCTCTCACCTCTTTCGCTTCCCCTTTGGGAAATCCTTCGGTAGCAAAACAGGATTTCACCTTTCGCTCGATTTCCAGAATGTTTCATCTTCTCTTCATTTTCCACTTCCATTCTAAATCACTCTCAGCAATCTTCATTTTCTTCCGCACTCTCTCTCTGCTCCGCACTGTGCCGCACCCCACACCAAGCACTTCAACAACATTGTTCTCTTTAAACATTCGATAGAACTCCGTTGCAGTAGATTTAACACATTATTTACGCACTCTACTGTACTTTGTATTAGTATTCGTACTTCTTGAGATGCGTACAGTTTCAAACAAATTGCTATTTATAATGTAAAATGTTTCATTTCCACCAGCAAATTGCTATTTACCTACAACCACATATGTTCCGTGCGGATCGCCTTTCTGCATATGGCAATATGGGGTTTATATCCACAAAATAATGACTTTACTTTGAATGATTTAAGGTACCTACACATTTGACATGCTCCTTCGCCAATAACCCCGATTCTGATTGAAATGAATATGATGAGGTCCTTTGATTAACATAAAGAAAATTAATTCGCTGAGAACGTACTACAAAGAGAATGAATATTTCCTTTCGCTAGAGAATCCGTTCCTCAATAGAATTCATCAAGTGGCATTGTGTGGCCTTTGACTCTGAATTTCGTATAGAAAGGATATTTCAATCAATATTCAATCTCCGTGTTTGCTACAGTTCATCACAAATTATATTGATATTTTATATTCAGATGTCTTTCTTTATCCAGTGTTTAATTATATACACCTCAAGGCTGTAGCCTTCTCTTTTCTGTTGAAGTTCTCACACATGCACTTGGAAAGCATATTATCATGCTAATTAAATGCGTAATATCATTGAAAAACAATTTAAACTCCTTTAGACATTCTCTCTAGATCTTGTGTATTTTTTTATTTTAACATCATGTATAAGAACTCAACTCCTCAAATGCTAAAGATAACAATAATTATATAACCCGATTTTGTTTATTCAAATATATTTAGTCGACTTTAGAAAAGCTGAGAAAATTTATTTTCTGTGAAAATAAAAATGTATTGCGATTCCTTCTGGGCGATACTCGTTCTCTTCGGAAAAATGTGCATCTTAATTCGCAGAATTACAGATACATCGGCAAATTACTTTGAATTACAAATATATCGGCAAAACATGCCATAAATGTGTATCATTTTCCTTAACTAATATTTAATTAGAAATTATAGTCGTAAGAAATCGGGAGATTTATGATAAGAAAGTAAATTTAATGACTGTTTTTATCATTAAAGGTTTTTCGACGAAAACGTAGATCACCAGAGCTTCTGAAAAATTCATATTTCCTTATTCATGTCCTCTCTTCGACGCAATGGCGCGTCTGAGGTCAATGAGTCTGAGCCCTGGTCAGTTCGCTGCTTTTATGTCTTTCCATTCATGTCATTATGTGTCAGTGGGGATAGAACTACCTCACTCCTCATCTGACCTCATTCCCTCTCCT
This sequence comes from Ladona fulva, assembly GCA_000376725.2. Lineage (NCBI taxonomy): Eukaryota > Metazoa > Arthropoda > Insecta > Odonata > Libellulidae > Ladona > Ladona fulva. Next base: position 835,061 of record KZ309125.1, on the reverse strand, counting down.
CTTTTGGTCATTATGGCTGCGGGACTGAGTTTCCAAGTTGCCCATGAGCTGTATTTTTCGAAATATACTCAAAATTATGTTTTTATGAAAGAATACAGTACTTTGCAAGGCTTACAAAATACATTACCTGAGCAAAAATATTTCTCCCTAAAAAATAATTTATCGCTCTCGGATTCTTCGTGGAATTCTCAAAACTCACCGAATGAATTGTGGGTAAATCAGTAAGATCTAAGACATTGCACGCACTACTGACTCCGAGAGTCACATACATACAGTTTACATACTCTGCCTTGACCTCTCTGAGAAATTCTTAAGAATGATTTTCGCACGATATTACATCCTTTCATTATGAATTTCTATCTTTAATACGTGTGAATGTTATCATTGTCCTCGGGCAATGCCTTCGAAATTCTTGCTTCAGGGCCTTCGAGGAGATATTTCCATGGATCGTATCTTTCCTTTTAATAAAATGAAAAAGAGGTAAAGAACTTATTGAAGTGAGTTCCGCGTTGAATGAAATTACTTTCGGATGGAGAAGAGTATAGAATTGGTTGTTCTCCTGGCAATAGCGATCACGAAGCACGGCCAACCTCTTCTATCGCTCATTCTCATAGACTGTTTCGCACGACGATGATCGCCGCACCGATGCACCAGGAAACAGAGAAAGAGCGCACTGCCGTCTTCTCAATCCTTGGATTGGTTTTCAGTAGCAATGGTTCCTTTGCCTGCTTTTTCTAAAATTCCTTGTATTTTCTGCTCTCGACATCTACTATCTGTTTTCTTGGTCATCTTCTACGTCACTTTCCCTGCGCCATCCCCTCCATTCATTAAGCTCTCGTGGAGTAAAATATATCTCATTAGTAGGCTTATGACACGTCCCGCCCCGTTATAATACTAGATACGGAGACGCAATGATAACATTCATTCAATCGCAAAGTTGACACATTAGATTGACTCTGAAGAAGTTGAAAGGCAACATCCCGGTTTCGACCTAGTCTCGCTCTCTTCAAAATTGGATAATTCCCGGTTATGGTCGTTTACAGTTACACATAAACCGTGCAAGGCGCGTGGCAGGGGGTGTTAACACGCCAATAATCCTATCACACCTCAACTACTATTAGCTTCTCTAATACTTCGCGGGAAAATCGACCACAAGTAACTATCCGTCCTGGCTCACCTCCCTGAATCGCTCTTTAGTTTTCGTGCTCACATTGCTAACTGGAACATCAGCGATCTCGTCGACGACCTTTTCGAAAAGCTTCCGTCGGTAATCAAGTCTTCTATGCCTAAGCGAAGTCCACCCGAGGGAACTGTCCAATCTAAAATCTCCCTCAGCAAACCTCGCCGCTCTACGTTGAACCATCGGTAGTTAGTAAATATTGTTAGTGATAGTATAGTAACCCTACCATTAATATTGTCCTCTTTCTTATACTTTCCAGATGGCATTGCTATCCCCTACCCTCTAATAAACTTCTTCGTTCGTCGTGCAACTAATTCTGACCATTCTTCTTTAATATCAATGTTCAATTTTGCTTACTTTTCTCTTCCTTCCCTATTGTCGACGTTTCACATCCGTACAAGACAACACACTTTAGGTCTTTATTTGGTTAATGTTAGAGTCGCTGTTTGCTATTCTTTGCTCCAATTCTTCGCTTGCTTTTCCAAATGCATTCGGAAAGAAAAGTGTGCGCGTCGACGTATTCTCAAAATTCTAAATCAACTAAATGCGCGTTTTCGTCGAGTGAATTTTTTCTCTTCGACGTGTGATTTGTTGTATCGATAACAGATGTTATCTAACTGTAATTTTATCTATTGTTTTTTACTTGTCGTCAAACATCTCGAACAAATGAGCTGATACATTTAATCTGATAATTTAGAACGGCACAGGTCGTATTCAGCGCGTGCTGTTGGTGAGAAAAAAAGTCACAGCTTAACTGGAAATGAGAGAGGCAAACTACTAAAGGTGCCACGATCTTCTGAACAAGATGTCACCGCCTCGTGAAAAGGCATTGTGTAAAGAAAGAAGAAATATGTGGAGCGAGGAGACCAATAGGACAATGGATAAGAGGAAAAGTGAAAAAGAAGACTTTCACCAGTTGATATTTCTCCTTCTCTGGCTCATAAAAAAATTTAGCAGCTTGGAATTCTTTTAACCAACTTCCTTCCGATTTTAAATCCACGTCTTTAAATCGATTACTTCAGAAATCGATGTAAATCCTTTCAGGTAACACAACGTAATTTGATGGAGGGTCGGATGTGGTTGTCTGGCGCCTGTAAATCCTGAAATTAAATACCGAATTGTTTATTTTGCTGTTTTGGAAAGAATACCCAGTCGCGGACAGCAATTTTGAATATATATCAAAATATTATTAATAAATTATGCCATTAGTTTGTGGGAAGACATTAAAAGTCCACAGTAATGTTCACAGTAAAATTTTATCTAATAGGTTTCGCAATAGCACTTGAATGTATGAAAAAACGATCACCGTAGAAAGACAAAAGTAGATTATTGTGAGAGATAAGATTTTGTGGAAATAAAGACTGGAAGTGACCCTTAAAGTTAAATATCCTCCTGTTTCGTAAATTTGTGATTTACGTGCAATATTTTGGAGTTTATACGTAATCCATGCTTAATTTATAATTATTGATTATGATTATGATTAATGTATGATTATTTTTGTCCGTTCGCCCGGTCTTCTGGCAAAATTACGACTTTTTCAAGTATCGTGTACATTATTTTAGTCAAGAATGAGATAGCTTTTGTATACCGAATAAATGTTTTATTTTCAAGTCCCCTTTACTTCCGAGAGCTGGCATCGTTTCCAGCATTTGAACGGAAGATGCCGCACTTTTTCACCTTAATCGTCGAAATTGGTCGATCTCTATAAGAAAATTCATTTCAAGAATTTGATAGATTTTGTAGCCTCATTTAGATAGTCTATTTAAGACTATATTTAAATGTTTATTTTATAGTACTTTAAAATAATCTATCGATCTCTGTAGGAGTTATTTCCCATTAAATTAAGACTCTATATTTTGTGGTTAAAAAACCTCTTGTTTTTGTTGCAGTTGGTGATTCGCGGTGCTATTTGGAGGGCGGAGGGTCGACGGAGAGCTTCTTCGTCTCCGAGGACACACCCGTGGGCACTGTCATCGGTGAGCCAATAATCTTCATTTCCGCCTCAAGGAGGAGCTCTCTGACTCCATGGAGACATACTTCCGTAACTAAGGACGGGAATCAGGATCCGTTTGAAATTAGGTTGACTTTTAAGTGTAATAAATTAATGCTTTTGAGAAGAACAAAGAAGCAATGACTATGGATGATAATGGTAAAAGGCTAGTCGTTAGTCGTCAGCGATATAACTCCTTTGCCATACTTCACTTTACTCCTTTTGAAAAACTCTCGACATCCTCGACATGCCTCTATGTACTTTATGTACATTTTCTATGGAAAAGTATACTAATTGATCATCCCCGTGTATTTTTCTCTGGGTCTTTTTCCTGATTGGTCTGGTTTATTGCCAATAAGGGTTGAGCATTTGTGAATTTCCGAAATATGTTACGAATTTTCCTTGTATTTTATCAAAGTTCTCGCAATTTCGAAATTATAAGAATGTTTAACGACTAAATACGATTCTACGAACATTTTCATTTCTTGTGACACTTGTCCAATTTCGTAGAACCATTGTTTCTAATTTAATTTTGTAAAAGGAACGACCTCTGCAAGTCGGGAAGATGCCCCGAAGGGTCGAAACCATGGTCGTGGAATGAATATTTTTGGTGTTTTTTCAGTTCAGTTCTTTCTTTATTATCCATAATGGAGAACTACCACAAAGTCGAGGCCGAATTAGTAGATTCTCTGCAAGTCAAGAAAACGTAATTTACGTACATCTCTTATGAAATCGTATTTTGTGCTCCTGGGTTCGAACCCGGGCCTGTACAGATAAAAATAATTTTCCTAGGGGTTTCAGCATCGTAGAAACACAATGCAGTTTGTTTCGGATCTCTAAGTCAACCCGTTTCTGAGATAAATATGGGGATGGGCAGACGGACGGACGGACGGACGGACAGACATTTGCTTTTTATATATATGATGTGTTATAAATACTTCCATTTAAAAGGGCGATGAAATGCGTCATCATAGAAAATGAAAGGATGCCTTTGCTTAGGAAACGAAGGTCAAATGAAAGATGCGAGGAGACGATTAGCAGAGAATAACATCGATTAGAACTTATCTCAATCACTGCTCATATCTTTAGTATCTCAATGAAAAATCGGAGGAAGTTATCACTGAATAGCTCTTACTTCAAGGAAATACATCCACATCAAAATAAACACTGGAAATCATTTCTGGTGTTCAGTTAGCTTGTCAATGGCCCCGCTACTGCTGTATCGCCGGTGTTTCATTCTTATTGATTTGCATATATATCCCAAGTCTGTCGTTTTCAATCCGATGCAGGCCTCTCAAGTGTGTTTCTCTCTCTTCCGAGCTTCTCGTTGCCATGTTTCCCTTTTGTCTCTGTTTCATCGCTCCTCATTATTGGTTCACAGTCGAGTTCATCGGGCTGTTTCCGCCCCTTTCAGTGGTCTTCCATCGCGCATGTCACTTCATTCTCACGCAGGAATTGCGCTAATAAGTATGTTCAGGGCCGTGCCGAAGGTTGAGGCGGCAACTGCCTCAGGAGCCTCTTTCAGTGGCCGCCAAGTTGAATGTTGAGCTCCATCTTTCGTTTATGAAGGCGGCGAATGACATCTCGCCTTATGCGGCAGAATGGCCTCTATATACTTGTATATATAGGAAAAAGTCGCACTTTTACAAACAGCAATATTTATTGCAAGACGACCCCGGTTTCGACTCATAATCAGACCTCCATTCAATGGCTTGTCGTCTTCCAATAAATAGTGCAGTTCGACTTCTTCCCTCTCGTATATAATTTGGAGCTACGAAAGTGAAGTCATTGACGTCTTCTTAAATACTCAACACCAAAATGTCTCCTCTTGGGTGGTAACAGTTCTGCTTGTCACCACTGCCTCTTTCCTAGCAACGACCTCCAGAGGGGTCTGCCCTCGTGCGCTGTACTCATTACATTAATTTGTCCGTCCCATTACTTCTTGAGCTTCGAAGATCTCCCTTTCTTTGCATTGCTATATCAGGACACCCTCTTGACTGTCAGTCTCATCGGGCCTTCATTCGAACCTTCCCTTTAGTTGTTAGAATACCTGCCTGGAAAGTGGGATATCCCAGCCGGGTCACAAGTTTTCACATCTGTTTATCCTTGGGCTTTAAGGTGCCCACCTCAACGTGCAAAACCTTTTTCTTTCTCTGAATCTAAGTATTGCGCAGGCGTTATGGAATCGCATCGCATTGCTCCTCCAAAGTCCATTGACTGCGGAGAACGCGTTTTCCCCTCTTCCTTCGGCTACCAATTTGCAATATCCACTCTGTAGAGGAAAAGCAGCATCTGCCAAAGTGTCGTTCATTTCCATACTTCAATTTCCGTCAGTCCACTCAGGTTGGGAATCCTTGAAAGAAAGGTGATTAGGCTGCGACTGCTTGATTCAGAAATTCAGAGAAAGTACTTTTGCGGAAGACGTAATCAGTATTATGCGACTGATTCTTCGGCCGAAATGAGCGTAAAAGAAGAGGAACAGACGCGAGGACGATGAATGTAAAAAATGAAAGAGGAAACTCAAATGCTTGGTGTTTACCCCACTCGCCGAAAGGTGGTTTGCAGGGTATTTAAGTTGATGTGGATTTGGGCAGAAACGCATAATGCGATGTTTCCAATACGCGAATTCGCCTCTATTTATGTAACGAAATGCTGGTGCTCTTCAATCTTATTTTCAAAGTATTAAAAAGCACGACTGTGCAAACGCAAATAAGATACTATACTTATTCACCGGTATATTTTCCCTATAAAATAACGCAAAAGATGCCTCGGCAATATGCAATTTGAATGTCCGTGAAATGGAGCTGTTTGAATTCGCGGTCTGTTGAAAGCGCATTTATAAAATCCACGGGCGAGTGGTCCTTGGCACGGTTCTCGGCACGCGCGCGCCCAAATATTCCGTCCATTTTCTTCGGAGAAGCACTTTCGCAAGGATGAAAACGCCCAACTCAATTCATTTGTTCGGAAGAAAATCTGTAACGGAGGGCGTAGGTGGCACTTGTTTCCGATCGTCTTCCGTTCTTACGCAACCGCGCCTCATTTGTTTTCCACTGCGACGCAAGCATCGCATGGCACGAGTGCCGTTTTGATCAGTCTCCTCACTCCTTTAGTTTGAGCGCTTTTTGTGAGGCATTTTTAAGTGTTTCTCCGACATCTTCATCGATTTCTTTATTCACATTCTCTCGCAATTCAAACTCTCCTCAAACGATTTTTTTCCAATTGTGGGCCAATTCTCCAAATAATTCCTCAATCTTACAATTTAGACTATTCTTCTCGAAATATCGTTCGAACAGCAAATTGGGAAGTCGTGCTCAGTAAATTACTATTATTTGTTTCATTAGGTATGTACCAGCATTGTGTTTTCTCTATAATGCCGTAATTCACCGTTATTACATAGAGATAATAATTATTAAACGCACGATATCTTCCCTGGACAATTTTAGAGACAAATCAAAAAAAAAGGCCGAGAATGTTTCATAAGTCTGGCGTCAAACTCAAGACCATATTGGAATAAATATTTGCCATCTACGTTACAAAAGCAAAAACAAATTATCGATTCTCTATCGTCGCAGAAAGTACTCTAAAACTAGTAAATAAACTTCTGAGAATCCGCACAGTGCATTTGTATGGAAAACATCCGGAATTTTGGGCCTTCCAGGATCGAACCTATCGTAGCTTAGGATTGAAAAATCACTTATTGCACTGCAAAAGACGGGTCAGTGGCTCATGAGAATCCAAATGTAGCAATATAGGAGATGCTGGAGTAAACATCTATCATGTGTTTGAATACGGGTGGACAAGAAAGAATTTCTGGAAGGTAAGAAGAAGACGTCAAATGACGGAAAATAAGGCATTTGTAAAAGAAATGGAAGAATTCCGCAATCTCCATGTACGTGTCGATTATTTTGGAATATTCTATGGAAATCTCGAGAGTTTACACAAGTAAGATACCACTGAATTTTTGCCAGCGAATATTAAAAACGATTTTTGTATAATTCACAACTACTGCAGGAACATAATTGAACTTTCATGTACTCATCATTTTCTACCATTTATTATTCGCTGTTTAACCTGCATTGGTTTCAATACATCTTTAAACTACATTAACTTAGTAACATCTATCTGTTTTACTCCGTCCATCATTCAAACTTTGAATTCCATTTAATAAGCTTCGATACACCGACGACAACAGTAAAAAGAAAGCTAAAATTGAATGTACGGGTTTCCACCAAAGCACGAAATCGAATCTGAGAGTCGAAGAAAATCAACAAAGCAACACTGTCTCTAAGAACAACTGTAATTACGGTCTGTCTGTAAAGTACTATGCCCGAGTGCCAGTTGGAACCTCATTCCCTCTACCATTACCTACCAAGATATAGGGAGAATGAGGCTTACTAGGCAAGATGAGGAGTGAGGTAGTCTGCCCATCCTCTATAAGCCAGAATTCTATAATCAGATTAAGTTCACGTAAGTGAAGCATAGTGACTCGATGAATTACTCTTTTCGTAGCATTCGATTTGGAGAGAAAAGAATGAATTGAGCATGACTCATACCTCAGTAGCTTTCATACGATCACAGTCACGAATAACACTGAGAAAAAAGTAAATGAAAGATCAATACTCCAAGATGTGATTGGAGGACCATTACGTATGTATGTTATGAACGTAAAACTACTTCATAGAAAGAAACTAATGCTCTCCTTCATAATACGATACTAATCAATGCAGAACAGATTATGCATTCTGGTGTTGCCCCTGTAAACCTTAGCAACTTCACGTGTCCTACCCACAGAACAAAGTGATGCTTTCGATAATATCTCTTTCAGGAGACTCTTTCTGTCATTAAAGTTTAGCGGAGTGGTTGATCTCCATTGGTTGCTAAGCAGCAAATTAAATGGGATTCTCCCACGGAGGACGTTGTCCCACTCAGGCTCCCGTGACCATTGCTTTAATCTTGAGACCTCATAACCATGGGAAGATTTTTAGATTGCATTCTGAAGGCCAATCGCATATTTCATATTCAAATTCTAATTCGGAATAGCAAATTTTCGCTAATTATATCCACAGAAGAGGATCGACACTCATTCCTAAAAACAATCACCCAAATACACCCAAATTTCCTAGTCCTGAAAACGTGCTAACTCGGGTATTCAATGAAGTAGCGGAAAATATAGCACAGTTTCGTGTAGGCGTGTAGTGTATGGGTCGATAAAAGGTGTATTCGGGAATTAGAAAAGGTGCAGCGAATACTTTTTGGGAAAAATTGCTACGATAAATCAGTGAGCGTCACTCAGATGATCCAGGACACAAAAGGGGAATCTTTAGAAGTTAGAAAATTTAATCGAAGGATTATTTCACTGGTTAACTTCAAAGAAAACTCGTTCAGAGTTGATGTAGCCGATATAATGCGTCCTCCATGCTGCATAGGCCGTTCTGATACAGCGAAAAGGATTAGAGAAATGGATGCTGGAACGAATCGATTGAAGAGCTCATTTTCTCTACGCGAAATAAATACGCGAAAGTAATCGATTATGGAAATCGTTTGCTAAAATTCAATCTTAAATATTTATGTCGATGGAAAAATTCTTCGTACGTCGAAGCTTTCCTCGGTTTGGTCGCTCGTTTTCCACAGAACAATTTATAATCGGAAGAATATCAGCAGTTGCCGTAGAAAAAAAGAAGATAGTGAATGGAATCCCTCCCATTTTCCGATTGCCTACTTTTAGAGCCATGTTCCTGAGTATGTAACTCAGCATTACAGCTTTTCCAATACTCACCTCTCCATTTAATCCGAAATTATTAAATCCGGAAAAAACAAATCACGATCGTAATCAAAGTAAAACAATTGCAATCGTTGGCGTGCTGAGGATTCTGGGGGTTCTCTAGGCCCTGAATTTCGGGGGTATTCCCGCATTTTGAGGCCCTTCAGCTTTACTTAAATATCCCACAATTACACGCTCTTATTCTCATAACGTCGTCTACGTCTATGTAAGAGCCCTGCAAACCGCCTTTCGGCGTGTGGCAGGGGGTGCACGCACCATAATTCCCTAATCGATTACTTTCGCGTATCGTTCGCAGAGAAAATGAGTTCTTCAATCGATTCGTTCCAGCACCCATTTCTCTAATCCTTCTCGCTGTATCAGAACGGCCCATGTAGCATGGAGGACGCATTATGTCAATACTACATCATCTGTGAACGTGCTTGCTTTGTACTTATCCAGTAAATTAATCATTTGATTAAATCTTCTAACTTATAAAGATTCCCATCTTGCGTTCTGAAGCATCTGAGTGCATTTAGATAAATATCTTGATAATATTTAGATAAATGTATATTTACAAATCTTGAAGGAAAAGACGAATCCACAAAGGAGCATAAAAAGTACTGTTTATAAACAAAACGGTTTTAAATAAAATATATTAAGTAAAGAATGTAGTGCAAGTCCGGGAGAGATACTAAGCATATGAATCACTTTGGCGTAAACAGTATAAGAGGTGGCATTTGTTTAATAAGACAAAAAAGTGCTTCAGTTTTCTTGAGAAACATTTATTTGGCACTAAAAATCACTTTCTGATACTCATTTTAGTAACTAACCAAAAGTACTGAAGGAAGTTCTCTCGGATACGAACCAAAAGTACTTCTCCCCCGGACTGTCCGAGAGAAAACCTTAATTAAAACTAAATATACGACGCAAATAAATAATCCTTACATGAATTTATACTTAGAGTCGGTTAAAAACTCATTGACTTAAAGTAACCGCCTGAAGAACTAATATCCGTTTTTCCCACAAATGGTAATACTTTCCATATTCTCGAGGCATACACTTTCCTCGTCTACTCGGAATCTCTCACAAGTTGTCCACCTTTTCTGTTCTTTACTTTCACTCTCTTTCTCTTCAATTCCACAGCGTTCTCCTTCATTTCAATGACACGCTTTTCCTCTTTTCTCATCTTCTTTCTCTTAAGATGTAATACCATATTATTTCTTATTAACGACATATAAGATATTTTTTTGTTTACTCGATATTTAGAAGGGAATTGTAAGACATGCTTTATTGTTGACGAGTTTAGACTGTCTCATTCATTGTTGTAGGGTTTCCTTTTAACAAATCTTAAACTCAGACACAGTTTCAATGCAGTGATAATAATTGATACATTTTTCGTCGCTATTAGCGAACAATTATGACCACCGCTATGAGCGAAAACTTTATAACAATTTATTGCAGAACATCCTCTAATGTTAATTTTTAGTAATTTCACTGGAAATTCTTCTTGAAAATTGGTGCACAACTCTCCTTTTGCTTCGGGAGAGTGGCTAAAACAATTATAACTTTCATTATGCGCACTCTTCAACACGACAGACATGAGAGAGTCATTTGCGTCGCAATTCAGCGATTAACGGCTGAAGTATGAACACTGGGACATGTCTCTGGGCTTACAGTATATGATCTGCACTATTCTCTTTGAAGAAAGCGTTGGTTGTTGGCATAAGGAGCATATACATAGAACATTAACGTTAATCTTCACTCTCCAAAAACATTGCGTTAACATTCGGTCTGAAATTGAACTTGAGTCTTGAAAGTCCATTGTAAGCACATAAGGATCTTAGGCTTCGTGGATTGCTTGTAAGAAGGTTTCTCGGGTTTCCAACTTAAGGGTTTCCAATTATAAGGGTGAAACCAGAGAAACCTTCTTACATTGTAAGCGTACATTGAATGACTGGGCCTACGTCTTAATCTCGCCCAAATAAGGACGCACTGTTATTATAATTAAAGATTCACAGAAGTGTCCGTTTCTCAGAAACAAGAGCGTCAATATGGCGAAGTCCATAAATAATATGAACACGAACAGACAGATGGCGACACAATTGCGAATTGGCTAGAGAAGAGCGCCATTCGAAAGTGGGAGGGATTTAATAATGCTCCCTCACTCTGCAATGAAATAAAATTGTATTTGCAAAAAAGGAGCAAATGATCAAAGGCGTCCTCTACTTTACACCTCTCGATATTGCCCTCTTTTTTTAACTAATGTTTTTAATTAAATTTTCTGAAGAATTTTCGCGCGTCCTTTTTGCATCGGAAATTGCGTTAGGTTATGTATTAATGCATGTTCTCTAAGGTATCTCTACAAATTCGGCAATTATAATTACAAATTATTCAATGCATCCTCGATGTTTCTTCGCAGGAATTCTTCGAATCCATGGCGACGCTGGCGCCGCCGGCGGGATTTCGCTGCACCTCAAGGAACGCGATGGGCCGGTGAGGATTCACCCCGGGACTAAGAACATTACACTCACGAGAAGACTGGATAAAGAGGTGAAGAACAAATGAGATGCGATGGATGATAAAACTATTTATTTTTCAGTTTAGGATTCGTAAATAGAATTGACTTGTGAACATTGACACAAGTTCCATCTATCGGTATCAACTGCCAATTGAATCTTACGCACCCCTTTATTCACTACAATTACTCTAGGCACCTTCGTTTGCGCTCATTTGATACCAAAATCGTTATTTAAAATAAGTATTAGATGCTAGGTGTTTGCGGCTTCTTTTCAATAGTACCTGTCATTATATTTCTGCTCAATCTAACATACGGATCTTTTTACAGACATCTTTTTCCAGAATTTTCAGCATCAAATACATAACTGCCAATGTTTTCGTGGAGAAAAGTGGTTCTCAAATGTACATTTCGTTTTCCACAGGGAATCGATGGCCCTTCGTCCGTCTTCGTGAACGTCATCTGCGAAAGGCGACGTACGGCTGACCCGGTGAGTCTATTTGATCCCAACGACCCTTAAAACATGCGTTAAAGAAATGAACAATATTTCGAGTACCTTTCCATGTAATTACGTAACAATGGATTACGTCGTAGTTTAATATTATTCGTTGCATTCTATGAGGGGAGATGTCACCATCTATCAAACCTCAGTAGCTTAATCTTAGCTTAATAAGTTATAATCACTGTCGTGAACAATTTAATGCAAAGGAGAAATACAAGTTAGCAGAAGTTCTACTGGTATCGTTAAAATTGCTTCGACAGCTGACATCAATTTCTGCGTACATATTTATTTTTTATGCTCAACTAGTAAACGCCACCGTCAAGCATGACGGAACTTAATTTAGTTTAAAAATGTATCTATTACCGTATATATCTGGTCCTCCTAAGCACAAAAAAACAGTTAAGAAAACAGGAACATTCACACGCTGCAAGAAATTATCAGCAGAATGAACGAATACGAGATGCCGCTAGTACTCTGCTTCGTGGACTATGCCCAGGCCTTTGACTCAGTAAGTACCTCCTCCACACTGGAAGCACTGGTAAAACAAGGAATAGATGTCAAGTACATCCAACTTATACGCAGCATCTTCAAGGAAGCTACAGCCTCTGTAATGCTGCATGAAGAAACAGAGGAATTCCGGATTGAGAAGGGAGTGAGACAAGGCGACTGCCTTTCACCAATTCTTTTTACAGCCGTTCTGGAAGAAGTTTTTAAAACGTTAGACTGGGAGGAAAGAGGCCTACGGATCAATGGAGAGCACATCAGTCATTTGCGTTTCGCAGATGATATAGTACTCTTCGCAACCAACGGTGAAGATCTAGCATCAAGACTTCAAGAACTGAACGCGGCTGGGCAGAAAATAGGACTCAGGATAAACTTATCGAAAACTAAGGTAATGTATAATTCTTTTGCAGCACAAGTACCAATCCTACTACAAGAGGTACCTCTTGATGTTTGTTCAGAGTACACTTACCTGGGACAACTGGTTACGACAGGAGAGAAAAACAGGATCAATTAAATGAATCGAAGAATAAAACTAGGCTGTAGTGCCTTCCGAAGAAACGCCCATATTCTGAAGTCGAAAATGCCAATGGTCTTGAAGAGAAAGGTCTTCAACCAATGCATTCTACCAGTTTTCACACATGGAAGTGATACATGGGTGTTAAATGCAGCAATAACTCAGCGACTTCAGACTACACAATGAAGTATGGAATGATGTATGCTTGGAATCACAAGAAGAGACAGGAAACGCAATACCTGGGTTAGGAAGATGACAAGAGTGACAGACATCATAGATAAGGTAAGATCACTGAAATGGATGTGGGCAGGCCATGTTGCAAGGAGAAACGACAACCGATGGACATCAGCAGTTCTGAACTGGATACCAAGAGATGTGAACAGACCAAGAAGAAGACCAAAGGACCGATGGAACAGAGACATAATTCAGTATTTAGGGGTAACATGGCAATGAGAGGTTCAGAATAGAGATAATTGGAAATCGCTTGGAGAGGCCTACATCCGACGTCGGATTGAAAATGGCTGATGATATGAATACACAACCATATGGTGTAAAAATTTGTAATTTATGTAAAATCTACATACTGTCAAAATATATTGTTTTAAGCCATGACTTTAATTAACTTTTTATTATGTTAATATCAATGTGAATATCTTTATGGCTTAACTTATAAATGTCTTACTTCAACGGATAACTTAATAGAATCCAATAATTCGGTCTCAACTCTGTGGTCTCCATTATAAAGAATAAGGAAAAAATAACACTTTTGCCGCAATATTGTGGTAAGGGTATGTATTCTTTTTCCTTATTTTGGATAACTTTATAGTATGTTACTTTTAATTTCTTACTTATATATGTAATGCATTGCTTACGGAGGCTTTTCCCCCCGTCTATGAGTGAATGCCACGCAATAATTATCAATATTAATTGTTATGTCACACTCGCCTCCACCCCTCCACTTGGCTAGAAGGGCAAATCGCAGCGTGGGTACAAATTAATATATCTGATGGTTTCGATCAACTTTAACCGACTCAGAAGTCTTGCAGTATTTACATTGAAAATGTCTGCTTTTATATGAGTCGTGTTAGTGTTAGTGTAGTTTATATGAGTCGTGTTAATTTAACCATAGTGATATAGTATATGGTCCCATTATACTTTCCTTTGTCAACAGTACCAGCTTAGGGCCTAAGTTATCGATTTTCTTGGAAGTCAGGGTTCGTTTAAATTCAATATCTCAATAAAGAGGCGTTGGGAATTGTGGAAAATTTGTTCGTATAAAAGTATTTTAATAACTTCAATGTGTATTTCAAGCTAGCCTCAGCACTCCTCGCGGCAATCTTCGATTTCCCAAGAAAACCCAAACCTTAATTTTTTATTTTTCATTGTCACTCAGTTTTGGTTATAAGGAACAGGAAACTCAAAATAATTATAAAATTCCACGAATTCGGCCATTATTATAAGCGATGGACCAAAAGTAGAGGAAGCGCATAAAAAGCGGTGTTATTCTTTGGAATGGTGTGGATGGCAGTCTAAAAGTGAAGATTGCTGACCTCGAGAGTGATTCGATTGTAATCCATTATTTGTTGCATCACGCAGGGCTTCGTGATTCCCGTGAACATCCGAGTGACTGACGCCAATGACAACGCCCCAGTCTTCCTCAGCTCGCCTTACGTGCTCAACATCTCTGAGGTGAGAACTTCTTTTCCGATTTTCCTCATCGCATGGAAATGGGGGGCGTATCCGATAATCAATACAAGTTATTTAAA
>KZ309125.1:769784-816881 GCA_000376725.2 Ladona fulva | reverse complement strand
AATAATATTAAATCTAGATTTAAGTAGCTTTTACTATGTGACATCACGACTATCGCATCCTCTTCTGCATTTTTGAAAGAAATTGCTTTGTGTGTGACTATATGGATAATCTACCATGGACATACGTGTATGTTGTACCAATTCACAGTGTTTATACATTTTACTGTTAACCAAAGATTTATTGTACTATATTACTTTTAATGTCTAAATTGTAAACTATACATGTAATGTACTGCCTACAGGAGGCATTTGGAGGGATTTCCCGCCCGTTTGTTGGCAAACGTCCGGCATTTACTATCAATATTAATTGTTATGATATAGTACCCTACAGATGGGCAAATTACAAACCAATCAAATGGCTCGTCTCATGTTACAGGTGACAGTGGTCGGGACAAGGGTCCTGCAGGGTGTGAGGGCCATCGATGCAGATCAGCCGGGGCCCTTCTCCACAGTTCACTACTCGGTTCTTCACGGACCCAATTCGGTGAGTTCTTCGATGTCTTTCAATGCCTCCGTTTGGCCACAAATCAAAACCGCCCAATGTTTCTTCCGGCGGCAGTTCTACAACACCAATTTACGACTGTTATCGAGAAATTTCTCTTGCATTGTATCTCTTAAAAACACGTAGTTGAAGTTCCGTAACTTAATTTAAGAAAATATCCAAAATGAAAAGAATTACGACTGCCTTAAATATATGAGTGGCATTCCAATCGTCCACTCCCAGATCATTGTTTCCTCACCAAGTCCATTCCAATTCAAGCGAATTAAAAACTTCGATCGACGAAAGTCACTCTCAAAACACGGATTTTCCAATATGTAATGTCTGTGATATATATATATATATAACTGGGTTGATTGAAAAGTATTGATGGAGAGACGAAATGTTGTCCTGATTTATGAAAGAGATTTTTTCCAAACTCTTGTCTCAATGTAATGAATTCTCTCACACGCTGCTCAGCCAGTTTTCATGGATTTCGGGCGTCGAAGGATGCCTATTGAGGTAAGGACCCGTCCTAAACACCCATTTAAATTATTTTTTTCGCCCAATTCTCTTGCATTCTGTTCTAATGAATTTCCTGTTTCGCTCGTCTTTTGCAGTGTAAATTAAACACTGCTCTTACATTCACTTAGACATCACCTCACCCTCTTGACACACAAGTGCCGCCTGATATTTTCAAAATGCGGCTTAAAAGCGGCCTTTCGATTCTATTGTGTAAGTTCGCTCTTCCTCCAAAACTGTTCATTAGCGATAAAATCTTGTTCTCTTCGGTCTAACGCCTAACTCTGAACAAAATAATCAACCATTTACTGTAAACATAATTAATAACTACAAAACAGCCATTTGCGACGTTTAATAGTATTAGATAAATGGAAAATTTCAGACTTGTGAAGTTATAGTGAATGGCCAGGTCTCTTATAAAGGATGTAATCTTAGTTAGTTTCAGAGCAATCCAAGTGACACGACGCCCGCAGTGAATGCCGCCACATTCCCTAATTATTTTACAGATTCCTCACTTTTGTTTTCTTTATTGTTAGAGGGGAAAATTATTGATGGTGTTATTTTTTCATGGTTTTCAAATGGTTGATTTTTAAGAAGCCGATCCATTACTTTTCGACTCATCGTTTAATAGATATTCGGTGGATTCTCATCCTTTTTCTGCGGCGGCGGTTTTTTCTTCCAATTTATGTGCTTTGGCCTCACAAGGCCTTAACATAACGATCTATGACCTCCCCTGAGGTCATAGATTCAGAAGAGGTTGGGTTTAATACAGAATCTTGTGGGATACCTTATTTTGCTGGAATCACACCATATAGCTTTTTATAAATAGAAATACACTAGTATAGCTTACAGTCAGCCTTAAGATGGTCCCTTTACACCACACTGGTGTAATTTTTCTGGCCATATTGAATGAATTATGTAATTAAAAGCCTTAGATAAGTGAATGAATGAGCATAGTCATTGCCCTCAAAGGAATAATCGGTGTCCATTGAAATGTGAGATGACATGGATTAAGTAGAACTAATGTAAGAATGCTTGTCTTGCTAATACACATGATTACTCTTTTTTCCTCCTGGATTTTCTTTCTTGTTGTTGTAACTGGTTACTTTGGTGCATGCACCCCTTCTGCTGAGATACCCTCTTCCGGTTAGTTTCTTTCTTAATTTATTTCTTACATTTTGCCATTAAATTTGAGAAATTGAAAAGCTGCATTTGTTCTGAAAGCCACGCTTTGGAAAAAAAAGAATTTCTATGAAAAAATCGATGGTTATTTAAATTCATATAAAAGAGTATTTGCTACAGTTGTGATCACCTCTGGTCAAACGTAGGGCCGGCCAAAGGTACGGGAGGTCTCCGAGGTTTAAGGGACGTGAGATATATTAGAGAAACACTTCGTATTTCGGAACTCGCGACGAGGGGGGATTACCGATAGCATCACCTCTGCTAGATCTCTAGTAGACAAGCCTTCTATCTTTAAATTTTCCTTTTTATGTATGTGTAAAGCTAGGCCTCTCCCACTCTACCGCGTATATCATTTAATATTTAATAGTTACAAGTTTGTCCGAGGTTTTTATGACGCAAGAAATCTTCATATACTTCTTCTAATGGAAATAAATACGATTCGCCCTAAAATATGTGGGTTTTGTACGTTGTAAAAATGATTCTCAAATTCTTTTCTTAAAAATTGGTATTTGACAGATAAAGCATGTATTTAGCAATCATAAAAATTATATTTATCTAGAATTTTGCTGGTAATTTCTTTATATATCTGAACTAATATGGAAAAAAGTTTTATGATCTAATTGATCGCAACAGATAAAAATCACTGATTCTTACAATTAGTTTGGGCGCATTCGATTTCAATCCATTTTCGTGGATTTTATGGGAATCGAGGAATGGAACGCTTTACCTGGAGAAATTCTCATACCAAAGCCAATAAATTTAAAAGTATTTAAAAATAATATTAAATCTAGATTTAAGTAGCTTTTACTATGTGACATCACGACTATCGCATCCTCTTCTGCATTTTTGAAAGAAATTGCTTTGTGTGTGACTATATGGATAATCTACCATGGACATACGTGTATGTTGTACCACTTCACAGTGTTTATACATTTTACTGTTAACCAAAGATTTATTGTACTATATTACTTTTAATGTCTAAATTGTAAACTATACATGTAATGTACTGCCTACAGGAGGCATTTGGAGGGATTTCCCGCCCGTTTGTTGGCAAACGTCAGGCATTTACTATCAATATTAATTGTTATGATATAGTACCCTACAGATGGGCAAATTACAAACCAATCAAATGGCTCGTCTCATGTTACAGGTGACAGTGGTCGGGACAAGGGTCCTGCAGGGTGTGAGGGCCATCGATGCAGATCAGCCGGGGCCCTTCTCCACAGTTCACTACTCGGTTCTTCACGGACCCAATTCGGTGAGTTCTTCGATGTCTTTCAATGCCTCCGTTTGGCCACAAATCAAAACCGCCCAATGTTTCTTCCGGCGGCAGTTCTACAACACCAATTTACGACTGTTATCGAGAAATTTCTCTTGCATTGTATCTCTTAAAAACACGTAGTTGAAGTTCCGTAACTTAATTTAAGAAAATATCCAAAATGAAAAGAATTACGACTGCCTTAAATATATGAGTGGCATTCCAATCGTCCACTCCCAGATCATTGTTTCCTCACCAAGTCCATTCCAATTCAAGCGAATTAAAAACTTCGATCGACGAAAGTCACTCTCAAAACACGGATTTTCCAATATGTAATGTCTGTGATATATATATATATATAACTGGGTTGATTGAAAAGTATTGATGGAGAGACGAAATGTTGTCCTGATTTATGAAAGAGATTTTTTCCAAACTCTTGTCTCAATGTAATGAATTCTCTCACACGCTGCTCAGCCAGTTTTCATGGATTTCGGGCGTCGAAGGATGCCTATTGAGGTAAGGACCCGTCCTAAACACCCATTTAAATTATTTTTTTCGCCCAATTCTCTTGCATTCTGTTCTAATGAATTTCCTGTTTCGCTCGTCTTTTGCAGTGTAAATTAAACACTGCTCTTACATTCACTTAGACATCACCTCACCCTCTTGACACACAAGTGCCGCCTGATATTTTCAAAATGCGGCTTAAAAGCGGCCTTTCGATTCTATTGTGTAAGTTCGCTCTTCCTCCAAAACTGTTCATTAGCGATAAAATCTTGTTCTCTTCGGTCTAACGCCTAACTCTGAACAAAATAATCAACCATTTACTGTAAACATAATTAATAACTACAAAACAGCCATTTGCGACGTTTAATAGTATTAGATAAATGGAAAATTTCAGACTTGTGAAGTTATAGTGAATGGCCAGGTCTCTTATAAAGGATGTAATCTTAGTTAGTTTCAGAGCAATCCAAGTGACACGACGCCCGCAGTGAATGCCGCCACATTCCCTAATTATTTTACAGATTCCTCACTTTTGTTTTCTTTATTGTTAGAGGGGAAAATTATTGATGGTGTTATTTTTTCATGGTTTTCAAATGGTTGATTTTTAAGAAGCCGATCCATTACTTTTCGACTCATCGTTTAATAGATATTCGGTGGATTCTCATCCTTTTTCTGCGGCGGCGGTTTTTTCTTCCAATTTATGTGCTTTGGCCTCACAAGGCCTTAACATAACGATCTATGACCTCCCCTGAGGTCATAGATTCAGAAGAGGTTGGGTTTAATACAGAATCTTGTGGGATACCTTATTTTGCTGGAATCACACCATATAGCTTTTTATAAATAGAAATACACTAGTATAGCTTACAGTCAGCCTTAAGATGGTCCCTTTACACCACACTGGTGTAATTTTTCTGGCCATATTGAATGAATTATGTAATTAAAAGCCTTAGATAAGTGAATGAATGAGCATAGTCATTGCCCTCAAAGGAATAATCGGTGTCCATTGAAATGTGAGATGACATGGATTAAGTAGAACTAATGTAAGAATGCTTGTCTTGCTAATACACATGATTACTCTTTTTTCCTCCTGGATTTTCTTTCTTGTTGTTGTAACTGGTTACTTTGGTGCATGCACCCCTTCTACATCTACATCTACATAAATACCCTGCAAGCCGCCTTATGGCGTGTGGCAGGGGGTGAAAAAACCGGGCGTTCGGACTATTTTTTTAGCCTATTATTATCATATATAGTTCGCGGAAAGAATGCATTCTTAAAACTACTCGTCCTAGCATCTATTTCTCTTATTTTGCGCTCATTGTCGGATCGTCCAAGGTAGCAGGGGGGTCTCATAATATCTACTATATCTTCCGCAAATGTACTTTCCCTAAATTTATCAAGCAATCGCAATCTAGCTTCTAGTCTCCTATCTTTTAAGGATTCCCAACCTGCATCTGACAGCATTTTGGTAACGCTTGCTTTTTTATCGTAGCACTTCTTAACAAAACGTATCGCTTTCCGTTGCACTTTCTCGAGTTCACGGATGCATGTATCGTCTGCCGGATCCCATATACTTGATGCATATTCAAGATGAGGCCTAACCAACGCAAAATAACATCGTTCTCTAGCTTTTTCGTCACATTTACCGACAATACGCCTAATGAAACCGAGTTTTCTAGTTGCTTTAGCACAAATGTTACGGATGTGCGTGCTCCAGTTCATGTTATTCGTAAGAGTGATTCCGAGATATTTTACCGAGTCCACTACTTTAATTACTGTTCCGCTAATACTGTACGATTTATTCTGCCGCAACTGTTTTCTTTCGAAAAAATTTACTACGGAGCATTTGCTTGTGTTTAGGTCGAGTTGCCATTTTTCGCACCACCGTTGAATACGAACTAAGTCGTTTGCTAGGGATTCCTGGTCTTCCACGCTTGATATTTTCCTATATATAACTGTATCGTCCGCGAATATCCTCACTTTACTATCGATTTCGTGGCTCAAGTCGTTTATGTATATCAAGAAAAGAAGGGGCCCAATCACGCTGCCCTGGGGTACGCCTGAGGTAACTTTGACTCTGTTTGAAGTAACACCATAGAGTATCACTTGTTGTTCCCTATCGCAGGGAACCCATTGCCACACGCCGAAAGGCGGTTTGCAGGATACTTACATACACACAACCGTTAAACAGCCAGTTGATGTGTTAATTGTCTCTAGACAATTGCATACTTAGTATTGTTAGTATGAGTGAATTAAAAGTGATGCATTTCTTCCTTAGGATTTCTTCGTGTTCGTGAATGCATTGGAAGGGACCCTGGTCCTCCGAAGGCCTTTGGATTACGAGGCCCTCAGTAACTTCACTCTGACTCTCAGGGCGCAGGTGAGTTCTCTTCGCAATCCGAAGTCATTTTAACTCATTTCAAACATTAAAAAGAAGGCAGATTGGCTGCGGGTGTCCGGTCGTTTCATTCAAAGCGTTTAGCCCAATGGACGTTTCAGCCGAAGACACAGATGGTAACGCGATCAGCTATGAGTGACATTTCATCTTCAAATACCTATAAATTCCAGGACAAACCCTTTAACTTTCATGAGATTCGATTGCGTATCGTTTTCGCCAGAATTTCCGACAAACGCCAAAGAAATTAATTGCATTGAGTATTATTAAAAGTTTGGAAAATGTTTTGATGGCCTATTTATTATATTTAGTTGTTCGTCAGGAAGTGTAATGATTTTAACCTTTGAAAACATACTGTTGGATTGAGGAAACCAGTCTCGATACATACATAATTTTAATTTGCATCAACTCAACGAAAAGCACACTTAGTTATTTCGTAACTTTGAAAATACTTTGGAAAAATCGATTTCGTCAATAAAATTGCCTAAATTCCCGTACGTTAGTTCCTGTAATTCGTTACTGTTAATCGTTCATATCTACAAATGCTAAAATCTCAGAAAATTTCTTCCTCTTCGTATAATCTACAGTTGGCTTATTCGTCAATTGGACCTGTTGTTTACATAAAAAAATACGAACATTTCACAAAGATTTCGTGTATTTTATCAAATCTCTCGGAATTTCGAATCGAAAGCTAAATTACATGGTCATAATAAAAATTTTCCCTTTCCCTTATTTTAGTTTGTATATCGATTTCTAATGAGTGTTATTTCTAGTTTAATTTTCCGAAAGAAATAAGCCCCGCATGCGGTAATAATGGATTTCACATATATTTCTTACGAAACAGATTTAAACGTCTTGAGTCAAACCAGGGACAGATTGATAAATAAAAAGTAGCCCATCTACTGCGCAGGGAAGATTTTTAACTATGTTTAATATTTGAAAGTTGTTCAACGTCTGATTTGGAGGCACACACATACATCCATTTTTATATTTTTAGTAGATTTTCGATCCAAATAGTTTAATATTGTAAATTTAGAGATAATTAAAACTATTGTTCCCAATTCAGTATACGACATTCTTGTTTATGCTTCACTCGCTTTCCAAAATACCATTTGGTGAAATATCCTGTGGGTGAAATAACTCCTGGGTTACAAAGGGTCATGGGTTTTGGGTCATAAGTCATCGGTGTGATGTCTTTGGGTGAAAAGACCGTATTAAAACTGGTTGGGTGAAACTCTCTGGAATGTAAGGAAATGGATAAGTGGTAAACTCAGTATTTGAAGGCGTTACCTCGCGAAGGACCAAAACAATGTGGAAAGACTCTTCGCCCCCTTTTGCGGCAGATTGAAGTAAAGCGGAAGAGCATTAAAATTCTCAATTTGTTACTGACTCTGACCAACTCATAATCAACAGACATTTCACAGCTATCGATAACTTTAAATCAGTCACTTTAGAATTTCAACGAGACGGACGTGCAGTTATGCGTTTGATTTTCGCCCTACTTTGGACATACCGACCATTTGGACCGAATGAGTTTAATGGAACTCAAAGTTAAGTTTATACGAAGAAATGACAGAATTATCTTCTTTTGTAGCAAATACGTTATTCACTCCGGATCTGGACATTCCTCCAAATAATTAACGAATATTTTCACATTGAATGCAATAGATTGCAATATTATAAGGCGACTTATGGCCGTATTTATAGTCGACTGCCAGCAGTTTTCCAGCACCTAGCAGTCCCCTAAGACCAAAAGTGGCATTTATAGTTCTTTTCCATCCCCTTACGGACGACAGGGGGATTGCCAAGCTGGGTAACTGTGACCCATACCCTAGGAGACCCCTTCGGCGTGATATCTGAAGTGTTAAAATTTGGTACTAAGAATATTACCGTCACTTCGCGTTCCGCCTTGTTGTGTGATAGCTTACTGTGTTCTTTCGATCTTGAAGTATCCATTATCATCCATTATATCATTTATCATGTTCATCTACTTATTATTATATTACATTACCCATTTTTCCCTTATTTCATTTCCCTCTTTCCTTCCATTTATCCCCTTCACTTTACCATTAAAATGGATAACTTCTCGGAGTTCGCTCTTCGAGTTCGGAGGCCAGCTTACCAGCAGTCTCCTTGTCGGAGGACTCTGAGGGGTTGTTTCTAAATACCACTAGCAAGCAATCGCCTGGCAGCTTTCTCATAAGGAGAGTGCTAGGGGAAGGTTTGGATAAAGACTATAAATACGGCCCTTAATCTCTTCGAAGGACCAAGGAGTACCTCCCCGTTACTCCGACACCACCCTCACGGTGAACATCATCGATGCAGACGACCAGAACCCTCGTTTCATGGACGAAAGGTATTTGGCGACACTACCCGAAGGAGACGTGGAGGAGGTGAGTCCACCAAAGCATATCAATTTCAGAATCCTCAAAAGGAATATCTGAGGGCAATCCATTCTAAATTTTAATAAATTCTTTTGATTTGTGCTGTTGTACTACAAATCATCCAATGGAGTTATCAATTTAATGTTAAGGAGTTCACTTTTCCCCTCGTCTCGAACAACTGATCCTCTTTGGGATAAATGTATTTAAGGTAAAATATTGATTCGTTGGACGAACAGTTAGGCAAACAGTTCTCTGTAGGTTTAAACGAAGAAAAGACCTCTTAAATAGTCCATCTCACCGAATTCGAGTTTAATTCATTAAATGAAGTACATTGACAACAAATTGTACTGCTGAATGTCGGTTGCATTATTCAATTGATTTTTAAGTGTAAAATCTTTCTTAAAAAATACGCCCAAAAATTCAAAATATTGCAATATCTTATCAAGGTTTTTCGAATTATATTAACTATGCGTAATGAGTGTAAATCTTTATAGATGTACCTCTATTGTGGCACACGTCAGGATTATCTGTTATGGATTTCCACACAGCCTTTAACGATTGATTACAAGCCTTAATGCGTGTAATTGCTTCAATTTTAATTCTCCAAATTCGATTGACAAACGCACATCTAATATAAATGAATCTAATATTCGCTTGGACTACTCTAAATCCTATTTGCAAATTCCACAGCTATTGAATAAATTAAATATTAAATTGATCTTTCAATAGTTCTTCGACGTCACCATTTTACGTAAATTAATCTCCCTTCCGACCAACGGCACTCCCTTTGGTTCCGTTCATTTTAAATCCGTCATTCTTCTATTGAATAATGTAAATTTATGAGTAACCATTGTTAGGTTTTTATGCTCTGAATTTCCCGATTCATCTCTATTTATCTATAAGTCATCCCACCCTTTTTATCATCTTTTGCCTTTGTCTTTCTCCCTTCATTCAGTTGTCTTCTTTAGCATTCCCTTTCCTCTCAGTATTTGATTCACCCATCCGTTGCTTTATTTCTTCAATCAAACCTTCATTTTAGAGAACTTTTATTCTATCACCTTAATTCATCCTAATTCACAATCACCGATTCCAAACTCCATGTCTTCGGCTTAGGATCGAATTTTGCTACGAAACTCTACATTTCCAAATGTATTCAGTAATCCTTAAGATCGCTATTCACTTCGAGCCTATGGATGACCTTTGCAAAATCAACAAAAGAATTTAATAATTCGGCCTCGACGTTGTGGTAGATCTTCCATTATAAATGGAGCGTTCTTTTTCTGTTATTCTTTGCAATCAACAGAGATTCACACCAAATAAATTCCAAGATTTTATCATTGTAAAGTTTTAGTAATAACTTTGAAGTGTTAGGTTGATAGATATTAGTTATTTAATGGTACACACAAGAAACACATTGTTTTGGAAACGTAAAAGTCCGATATTCATTTTTCTTCAAAATGAGAATTGTTTCAACTTTTAAAATGATTCTTCAACGAAATACAGCGTTCCTTTTGTCAATTATAAATTAAATTCTGTTAATTTTCTTCTAAAGGGCACGCGCCTGGAATTGCTGCCTCAGGAGATTTCAGCATTCGATCAGGACGTGGGTATAAATGCTCCGATTCTGTATTCGTTCGATTCAGGTGAGTTCTTTCAAAGGTGTCTCTTTTCTGCGGAACGGAATTTGCGAACTATTACCTAATAGTCCGATTCACATTGCAAGGCTTCTTTCTATCATTCAAGAAGATCTGTGAAAGTGAATAATTACACTCCTTTTTTCGACGGCATTTCAGATTCAATTTCTTTCACTTTCGATTGCGATATTAGCCAAATATCTTGCTGTCAATCATTTTCGTTGCTTAACCTTACATGTGGAATTCTATGCACTGTTTGTGCGATATCCATCTAATTATTCACTATTCAATTTCCCGATTCATTATTATCCAAAAATTCGTCTACTGTTTCTTCATTTTTGCCCTCTCAGAGTGGTATCTTTTCCCCTTGACATTCAATCGGCAAAAGCAATTAATTATTGGTTATATTTATCATACTTCTCTTCCACGTGATTTTTAATTTTAAGAGTGGGAATCTATAGCCTTCCTTATGATCTTCGGTGTCGTCTATCGCATATTTGTCTGAAGTCAGAATTTTAATTAACGAAGGGGAAAATCCTGATTGTTGGTGAATTAAAATTATCTTCTTGATAAATGCACTGTTTTAACAATCTACGAGAAATGAAACATGGTCCCTCTGATATTTCATTTGTTTAATACGTTGGTTGAATTTGCTCTGATTGTAGGTTCTTCTGAATACGGTCCGTTTGAAATCGGAAGGTCAACGGGCAGAGTGACGTTGAAGGAGAGAGTCCCGAGGGGGCACTTGCTGCAGCCTGTTACACTCGTCATACGGGTAGGTGGCCCTCCTGTTGCACTCGTCATACGTAAGTGGCCCTCCTCCACTTTCCTGAGCTATGATTGGAATTGGTGTCATTTCAGGCGACGCAGTTCGACAACCCCGACCGCTACGCCCTAAGCACTCTGAGCGTGGGACGGAGGGGCAGTGGACTAGGCCTCGGAGGCGGAGTGATTGGGGGCGGTCAGCCTCCGCTGCAGTTCGTGCAGAGCGTGTTCGCGGTGGCCGCGCTCGAGAACGCCCCCGTGCACAGCGTGCTCGTCACGCTCCTCACCAATAGGCCTCCCGACAAGGTGCGCTGACGACGAGTTTCTACAATATAGGAGTCTTTTTAATGGGAGGGCTTCCATTAACCATTGTCAGAATATTTTTACAAATATGGATTCATAACATTCTGAAATTTCAAACTACTATTGCTGTGTCGTCACCTATAATTGCTATTATTACTATTTCATCGTCTATTTCGTCAGCTTCTTTAAGAGATTCTCACTTATTTCACTTTCTACTGCGATCTTCTTCCTATCTAATCCACCAATTGTTTGGTCATTCAGGAAATATCGTTTTTAAGGGTTCCATACTTATGATAATCGAATATAAATTTAACTTAAATAACATATGTTGAATCTAAAGCAATTGGTATTCTCCAACGGATTTTTGGTGCGCGCTGCAATGCTTCTTCAGATGGTGCGCTTCTGGTTGGAGGGTGATCCCATGGAAGTGGATGGCGGCCACGTGTTCGGAATTTCGCCGTACGGAGACGTGGTGTTGAGGCGCGCTTTGGACTTCGAGGGGGAGCAGCAGGCCTACTCCTTCCTCGCCCACGCATCCGATGGCATTTCGGTGAGCACTGCTCCCTTCCCTTCTGTCGATGGCTTCAATGTCTGCTGTTAAGCAATGTTTTCTCCCATAATAAACACATTAAGGTGCGATTAGTAAGGAATGATGAAGCTTGTAAGAGAAAGCAAGGTTAGAAACGCCCTCTATTAGGTCGTTAATGTAAACAAAAATGACTGTTGATACTTTAATCAATTCAGTTACTTATTCTCACCTTAATTTTACTTTATGTTGCATTTTATTCGAACGTGATAATCGTAATTTTGTTGCTTTTACCATGCATATAATCTTTTTCTCTGTATTTTAAAACTTATTGTACCATTTCTATTTTAAACTTCTAATATTGTTTTTCTTCATTCTTTTCGTTGTAGATATTATATTTTTATTGTGTTTTGCGGTTGTTATTGCCGATCGATTGGGCTTTTCCTCGTAAGCCTTAAGTTGGGAAGATATTTTTCCTACACAATACCGTTTCCTTTAATAAAATTGATCTTTGTAAAGTCTGTTCGGGCGAAATGGATGAGAGGAGAAAAGAGGAGATTAAAATGGTGCGGAATAATTATATAAACGGTTGAATTTCAGAATGACACAACGAGAGTGAACGTGTCCGTGCTGAACGTGAATGACTGGGACCCCCGCTTCCGATTTCCGCAATACGAATTCACGGTGACGCCGAACGAAGGCCAATGGGCAGCCGACGGTCTTGCAGTTGGCGTAGTTGAGGCTGCAGATGGAGATGTTGGGGACACCATATTCCTCGAGTTGAGGGGACCGTCGGCCAGGTAATGCCGCAAATTTAATTCGTGAGCACAGTTACTTAGATAAGTCACTATTTCCATCCTTCGAAACAATTACCCCTCACATTAGTGATACTCCTCCGAGAGGACTTCCTCGTTGGGGCCGTTCCAAAGAGGTCCCATAAGG
This sequence comes from Ladona fulva, assembly GCA_000376725.2. Lineage (NCBI taxonomy): Eukaryota > Metazoa > Arthropoda > Insecta > Odonata > Libellulidae > Ladona > Ladona fulva. The sequence goes on along the minus strand of KZ309125.1, from coordinate 803,994 downwards.
GCCTAAAAGATTTTGACGCCACCACTTTTAACTAAATCGGCTGAAAGAGAAAATTAGTTGACGGCTGTAATTGAAATGAAGACTTACATCACGTCAAGGACTAGAACAATACTCGAAATCTTGGTAATACTGGAAAATGGTGGTTATTGCAATGCAAGAATGAGTAAATTAAATCACATTAAATACCATAATTAGGCGTTATTAAGATCTGTCAATTTTAGATTTATTGATACTTAAATCAACAAGTATTTATCAATCAGTGATTAGTACCAGAAATAAAAGATGGATGTCTAAAACCGAAATTCCAAGAGATCGTATTTTAAATTGAAAATTCGTTAAAAATTCACCGAAACCGATAGAAGTTCCTTTTTATCCATTACTTACTGATTAACTCCTCGTAAAATATGGATTTATATACCTCATATTTAAGAGACCTGATTACATCATTACGTTAACATTTATTTCGTTATGCATCCTCTTTCATGCGAATTGGTTTTCCATTATCTATCATTATTTTACCACAGAATGTGTTTATTCTATGACCGAGGCTTCGACGCAGAGACGTAGCCAAGGGGGTTTTGGGGGCTCAAACCCCCAAACATAGAACAGCGCCAAAAATAAACGAAAGCATGCGAGAGAATGGCCTCCCGATTAAGCACCGCTGAAGATTCGTAACATGCTAAAATAAACCAGTTTATATTTTCGTTCGATTTTGGGTGGAAATATTCATGTCCCTGGAATGTAGGCAGTGCAGTGTTTCCTCCATGGCTCCCCATGGACGAACCCTGGCCACGCCCCTGCGTCGACCCTTCGGCCCATAGAATAAACGTTCTATAGTTCTATAAGAATAAAGTCTGATATCCTTAGTTTGAGTTTCTACGGCAACCCGTAATTCCTTTAGCCCTTAAAATGCTTAATCCTGTTCTTTGCACACATCGCGGGAATCGCCATCCCTTTTAAAACATATCCTGAGCCTAAGGATAATATGTCGCCATTTGTATGCCACATTCCTGTTTATGTGAAATATGTCCGCCTGTCTCATCAAATTCGATGTCATTTATGTTTTATTTCCTGCAGCATGTTTTCAATCAGCGACGACGGCGAACTCCGTCTTCGGAATATGTCTGCAATCGAAGGGACGACAGCGCATTTGGTGGTCGTTGCCAAAGACAGTGGAGTGCCTCCCAGATTGGTAACCCTTCAAATCCTTATTTTATTAAGTTAATAACGTGCATGCGTTTTCCTTCTTTGCGTGATTAATACATATTTTAGTGTAACGTCTATGGTTTCGGCTTTAATTTGCCGTAACACATTGAAGAATACTAATGGATTCTGACAATATTAATTTATATAATGCAAAAACAGAATACTCATCACCAGAGTTACGAAACCCTAGCCGCGTATTCTGTTGTTTGAGGTGCTGGTTATGAAACCGGGGTCGTGTGTATTCTGTTTTTTTATTGTATAAATTGCAATTGCTAGCATTCACTGATTTTATTTAATGTACATTTTAGAGATTTCGTGATCGTGATTCTGTCACGTTTTCAAAACAATCATTAGTTTTTTGTGAAACTCCAAGCAAACAAACCTTGTGAATACTTTTCTCTGGATGAATTAGCAAAGAAGTCTTTGTTCTGATCCATTGCTGTTGTGTGCCCTCGCATTGTATTATGGTCATACTTATTTACAGTGTGTAATTGGTGCGATGAGGACAAAGATGGCTACAGTAGTCCTTTCCTTAAATTTAATCCTCCTATGTGAAATAAAGACTTTTAAAACATTGCAATGGTACGATATTCACTTCTTTAAAGATGGATCCACCATGCCTTCCTAAATATTGCCATTTTCGCTGGGATACAAATCTTAAAGGACATATAGAATTCCTAACTCTGATTATACTGATATCCATTTAACAACTCTAGGAAAATACGACCTGATTCGCTCAATTCAGTTATATTAATATATGATGCTTCACTTATTAACGTTTGTTGGGCTTCCGGTTAGCCATGTGGGCAGCGCTTTCAACGGTGGTGAAAGCGGTCCCGGGTTCGATCCCCGGTGGGAACCTGTGTGCGAAGTGACCTAAGCTGTCGAAGCACTTTTAGCAATACTACTACCATAGAGTAATCTAAGATTACTCTATGATACTGCTGATGTTAGCTGCGGAAATATATCTTCATAGGTAAAGGTTTTTAACGCTTTCTTCTGTAAAGATGGCAAACTAGATCTTTGCGAGTGGTAATAAATTCTGCATAAATTAATTCCGTGCTATTCTGGTAGTATATATAGCATGGAGCGAGCAGTCCGCGGCGAACGAATGTTTGCGAGGAATTGTCAGGATCCGATACAGTAATACGTACTCGTTTTCTGCACAGCTTTGAAAACGTCTTCTCTCCGTTCGTCGCCTGTTTCCGATGTTAACATACTGCTTTGCGTGTTCAGGCCTCTGTCCCAGTGACTGTGCACTTCCCCGGAGACGGCCCTGCGGAGGTGCAGCGAGGAGGGGCCGTCGGAGGGCAGTGGTCACCGGGCAGCGCCGCTTTCCTCTTGGCCCTCGTCTTGGGCTCCCTCTTCGCCCTGCTTGCACTCCTGCTGCTGCTGCTCCTCGTCTACGGAGGGTAATCCCTTATTTATTTAAGTCAAACCAAGTGCGGTTCACATCAGCCGAACTGTCTGAATTTTTGAGTTGCAATCAGTCGTCGTCCATTACTCAAAATATTCGTGGCCGTGCGCATATCCTTCTGCCTGCTATGTGACCCGCAATGCGGTGCACTCCAACTACGGAGCAAAGGAAGAAGTAGAGCGCTTGCCACGCTGTGATTCGGCTGTCATAATTATTGCATTTATAAATATCTCTACTCGCGGCTATAAATTTATCAAGGGCCTCTTGGAGCTTTATCATCATCTCAGTTTTATGTCAATTTTAATTTCCATGTTCCTAGGATTGTCATAATTTGAATACATCAGTTACCCGCACATTAGCGCGTTCAGTTACGAGATAAATGCCACGTCAGTTCGTGTCCTATATTAGCGGTCCAATATTCGTCCCCAATGCTGGTTCCCCATCTTGTGACCCGATAAAAGAGATCTCCCGTGCGGAGTAGTGAATCCCAGCATAAACTCACCAACGGCATGTTGGCATGAACTCCCAGGCCTCGGATCCTGGCCTTATTTCTTTCTGGAACTGTGTCCTTCCTGACACGACTTACTGAGTTACCTAAAATTTTCTTTTATTCTTACCAAATGGTTTTTTTTTATCACTGCAATTATTTATGTGCCTGTCTGGGCTTGATCTGTTATTGGTTTTTCTGCAATTCGCACGTATTTTGCAACAGAAAGAGAGGGACGAATTTAGATTTTTTGATAACGAAAAATGTACGCGTTTTTAAATTTTGGCCAATACCTTAGACGTGAACTATATTTTTAAAGTGAAAATTTTCCAGCACTTAGAGAAAACTTCCTATTTTCACACTTCGTTATTTCGTATCCTCATTTATCCTTTTATTCTACCAGCAATTTTCCGTAACATGCGAAAAGGACGAATATTGAGAATCTTATGTATGGAAAGTTTGTTTTAGTCCAAAAATGAATAATTACGTATAAAAATTCGCTAATTAACGCTATTTTAAAACATAATTACCTGTCTAACCTCGAGCGTTTTTGTCTTAAGCCACTTAGCAAGGGTTTCATGCCATGTTTCCAGAGAGGCTTGGAAAAATATTTTATTCATGTTTCTTTTATCGTAAAAATCTGCAAATTCTCTTCGTGTTTATTCGAATATTATTAAAATGCGTAATCTCTTATTGATACGAGTATGGAGGACAGATTGCTATATCACTATTCTTCATGCCATTGATGATGTGTTTTTATCGCAGCAAATGGAGGAAAGCAAGCGATGGGCCGAAAGGAAAAGAGAAGAAGAAAGGAAGAGTGAAGAAAACAGAAGGAGAAGATGCTGATAGAGGTGAGGATTTCTGCATTTTGTGCTTTCTTTCAGTGGCAATCCGAATGTTTAGGAAAGAACCAATTAAATCATCGATAGAATCAGTTGCGAGACATGGAAGCAAACGAAGTTCGTTGGGCAAAAAACAAAGGTTATGATTAACCGGAATACTCACGAATTTAAATTCCCATTTCGAGATTGTAAATTATGCAGCATTTATTGTGGGAGAAGAGTAACTTACATTGCATACATCCATATCTTTTGGGACGCATACACCATTTTTCTTGCTTTTCCAGAGCTTCCTGTGTTTAAGAGCTATCTTTTTTTAAGACTAAAATTCGACCAATAAAGTCGTATTTATCATATTGATTATTATAAGAAGTCGTATTTATCATATTGATTATTATAAGAAGTCGACTATGCTTGAGCATAGCCCAGAAAACTAAGTACGAGAGGCATCTCGTGTTCTTTCGTTTGGCTGATAATTTCTTGCTGTGTATCCCTTAGAGCAGAAGCCCTTTCGAAATCCAGCTGTCCTGCCATGGCCGAATGGGGAGTTCAACCCCTTAGCTTCAGATATTTCACATTCTTCACATCCTCATCTGTGTCAATATTTTTCGCAGATGGGGGCACTCGTCAGCATTATGCGGGGGGCCCTGGTCCGTCGGTGAAGAGGGTGGCCCCAGCACCACCGCCGCCGTCGCCGCAAGGGCATCCTCTGCTGCTGGGCCCCCGGATGCCCCACGGGTCCTCGGAGGGATGGCCCAGGGGCTCCATTCCCAGGAGGGTGAAGAAGCTCAGCTGGGAGGACGATATGGCGACAGGAGGGGTAAGGTTTCCTACTCCGGCGCTCAGGGCCGGCTTCAGGGAGAGAAGCAATGCTAATCAAAGTCACCGACTGAAGATCGGAAGCAGCCACCAACCAATAGCGAATTACACTTTATAATTTTTTCCGTACGAAAAACTTAGAATTTATTATGTGGCTATGTTTAATAAGTATCAAATATGCTTTGATTTTGCTCTAAGGAAGAGAAACACAAATAAACAAATGACTATAGCATGTGCATACAGGTCTCGTCTTTCTTGGAAGGTGCGTTTCTGAAAATTTCGCGAAAGAGAAGTCCTTGGGGAAAATGTAAGGTTCGCTTTAATTTCGGTGGTAATGTACACCTTCCTTTGTATTGGTGAGAACTGATAATAGGAAATTACGTTAATTCATTTATTGGCGATATATCTGATGAGATACACGGAATTGGTAAAATGAAATAAGACTATTGAAACTGTAAAATCAATAAAATAAGCGAAGGTTGTTTAACTCGCAAAAGTTAAATTTCTAATACAACAAAAATTAATACAATAAAGTGGTGAAATAAAGTAGAAAGTTGATGAAATGACATAATAAAGTGGCGAAGTCTAAATTTTAAGTCTCAGCACGAATGGTGTATTGGTAATTTGAGATAATGTGGATGGAATTGAAAGAAACAGTTTGCTGCCAAATCGTGAATGTACGAACTGTTAACCTGCAAACATTAGCCAACGATTGGTCTTTCCAATAGTATTCTGGGAATAAGGTCATGAAACACTGATATTTCAAAGTCTTAAAAAAGAATTTTACCCTGCAAATCAAGAAATGTATGGTTTTAGTTTTCTCAGAGGCGACAAATTGTGTTTGCTGCAGAGGGGCGCATAGACATGTTTAGATCCAAGTTTCTTCGATGAAGTCGATTTAAAAATCATTCGTTTCTCTTCCAGAGTGAGCATCAGGTGCCTCGAGAACTGACGCTGTATTTCTAATCTCCAAAATGATGAATGAATCCGGAGGAGAGACAATTCAGTGCCGAAGCAAAATTTGCTCGGAAATCCAGTGATTGAAAACTGTGTGTGTTCAGTGACAGTGACTGTGCAGCGAATCACCAAAAGCAGTGTTTGGGAAACACGTCGATCATCCAAGTATTCTGGATGTGGACAACTCTTTGAAAGACTCCAAACGAAGTGAATTCTATCGCCTCGGAAATGTTCCGACTATAGAGTCGGCAATCGCACTCAAAACTGGCCCATATTGGGAGTTCTATTTTTGCTCGCGGAATAGACGCGTCAACAACGAAGATATTGTTCTCTATTAAACCGCAGTGAGGGCGTGTCGATTGTCGATCTGTCGACAAGTGTAGAGCAGCTCTAAATTGGTCAGAAGATGAAACCGAAAAGGTATTCAATCATTGAAACGCGTACATTCTTCAAATATCGTTTCTATTGCCACACAAGCCGAATGAGCTATTTCACGCATTCCCTATCGTAAAAGATTTTCTCAATAACTCCGCATCGTATTTTATTAATTAATTGGCTGCAATTCCTTTCGAAATGGGTTAATTTATGAGCGGTCGCCCAATAAGAAAATATCGTCAACAGAAAAGTGAAATTAATTACAGAGAAAGTCGCGTACAGGGGGACCGCTTTGTTATACAGTTAAGGAAGGTTTTTTATACATTAAACGTCAGTAATTACCAACAGATAAATATATCGTAAAATGTCGCTACACGTTAGTAAATGCAAGAATGTGACAATCACATGTATTTGTTTTTACACGAGACCGTACAATATTTTAGACAATTGTTTGTAAACATGTACATAGCAACCGATATCGACCAGTGGTATTGATGTCAATACACTCTATAAGTGAACAGTACCAAATACTCCATCGGACAGTTACAAATGCCCTTCTAAAATTTTCATCAATATTGATGCGATGAACAATATTGATCAATCATGACTGTGCATCGAATGATTAAAACGAAATTTTTTTCCAGCGAATGTGAATTATTTTTATGAACGCTTCTTCATTTGAATATCTCTTAATTAATTTCACAGATTTGAATTATTAAAGAGTGTGAATGCATATTTTTATCAATAAAATCGAAGTGATTTATAAATTTTCTGATTATTATTTACTCTTTAGCTAAGAATGCAAAAATAGAGCTGTTAAAATATTATTTCAGAGCCATCAACATCTGTCCATTACGATAAATCTGCAATTTATTGTAGATCATTTTTCCGAAATATTGAAGAACTTGTCGCGAGATAAATTGAGATAAACGTTGAAATTTTTATTTACAGTTTGTTTCGAGGCGATATCTTGAACAGAACTTTAGTTTTTGACTTTCATATCCGAGAGAGTAATCGCCGCGGCGGATGCGTACGGCGAACCGAAACTGATGAAAGCCGGCCAAAGTTAATGATTTTAAGTAGATTTTACGATTTTTTCTCCTCTGAAATTTTATTCTCAATAAGTTTTCAATGATTTAATTTTATGTGAAAGTATTTCGACTTCGGATTCGATAAATACTTTTAGTCACATGAAGGCTCCCTTTGCACGTGTGCCATAAATTAGTCACGGTCGGCTTATATCGGTAAACTTATGCTTGTAATTTCAGTCAGTGAATAAGCTTGAGCAAATGTATTTACTGATACATTTTCAAGATATTTACAATATCATTGATCAATTTATCAATCCTCCCTTTATTAAGGAAGATTTAATCCCATCATTCTATTTGAATGATATTTTTTTACTTAAGGAAAGATTGAAAATTTGGGTCTTTGACAATTCCATCCTCGGAAGAATGAATTCTTACTCGGTAACCAATGGGGTTCCGATGTATTGGAGCGTATGACGTTCTACACCAATGGAAGCTTAATTTTCGGCAAGCAGGAATTCTGTTTCCTTTCCATACCGTGTTTTCTGCCAAACAAAGCTCTCTCTGGGTCTTCTGCTTGGCGGTGTCCCTTTTCCTCAGTGGAATTTGTATTTGACACGTGTGCAAATTTCTACCGAAAAATTATAGTAACAGTATTTTTTGCCTTTGGAGAAAGGGAGGAAGGAGTGGGAAACTTGGCAAACATTGGTGACCCTCTGCTGAGTGCTCTCACTTCTTTGACCTCAAGTCTTAAGGGATTATTCCCCGGCCCTTCTCGATGCTTTTAAACTGCATTTTGTACCCTCTCCAGTTTTATGAAACATATGTGTACTAAGGCTGATTTTCCGTTAGAAGATTTCCCTCGACTTTATTGCTCTTCTGCCATTGCTGGTACTTCCATGACATTTTTAGCTAAAATAGAGTTCAGTTTTCCTTTCACATTCGTTTGGAAGAGTCCTTTCAGTGTTTTGTGATAGCTAGCAGCCAAAAAGGAGTATCTTCTGTAGTTCGTGTTTGAGTCTCGTGAAAGTTCTTTTTCTTGCCATATATTCTTTTTGAAGAATATTAGTTTATCCGTCGTATTATTCTCACTTCAGCTCAATTCTGTTTCAAATATTAGCACTGAAACTTGAGGAGGGAGTGAATGCACATTCCTTTTCATGGGATCATCATATTGTTCTAACGTATATATGCCACCAATAGTTTTGTGAATAGTGATTTATACTTACGCTTTCGTGACGTTGAATTTTCTAAGTTGTACAAATTGTGTATTTGGCCATATCTACCAGTGGACAAGAAACATTTTTTTTACATTCACATGAAGCGCTGTAGATATTGAAACGCTTTACTTTATTTTTGCTATTATCAGCATTAATACTCTTGGTAACATAATATTTTATTGACTTTGATTATATATTTAAGTCATATAAATTGAAGATTAGTTGAAATGGCTGAAGTAGAAAAGAACAAGATCAGAGGAAGGATACGGAGCAAAGAAAAAGACATAATTTTCAATGTTTTTAAATACTTCCTTACTAAAATAAATGTGAGCGAGGCAGTGCGGGAAACGAGTGCAGCAACGGGGTGTTCACAAAGAGCAGTCTACAGAATAAGGAAAGAAGGAAGTAAAGGAAAATTTCATAAGCCTAAAAAAAGTCGGGACACAAAAGTAAGTACACGCTCAATGGCGCGAAGGGGGAAATAGCAGAATGGTTGAAGGGTAAAGGCGTGCAAGTGGAGGATGCGGCTCTTAAAAGGGAATTATTATACCTCGTCTCCCAGGAAAAGGCAAGGTATGATAAATATAAAATTGATGTAATTGCAAAAGAGATGTGGAGGGAAGTATTACGTCTGCCGCCTTACCACTGTGAGCTGAACCCTATCGAAATGGTATGGGCGCAAGTAAAAAATTATATCAAAATGCACAACGTAACCTTCAAAAAGTCCGATATTTTGCCAATTATTAAAGATGCATATAAAATTGTAACCGTTGAAAATTGGCAAAATAACGTTGAGCATACTAGGAAAATAGAGAAACGTGTGGGAGGCAGACATGCTGCAAGACGACATAGCGGAGTTGGTGATTCGACTTGGCCCAACATCCTCATCATCTCCCTCATCGTCATCTTCTAAGCCGACTTTGTAGTCACGAAGCATAGAACCTGGAACTTCCAGCAGCGCAATTCCAGGCGTTTCGTCATTGCCGGTCAACGATTCGAGCGGTGATTAATGGCAAGTATGTAAATATGCATGACTGGAAGTATGCTTGTTGGCAGAAATTAATAACGTACATACAAACCCGAAAAGGTACACTTAAAATAGTTAAAGAAAGGATTCAACATAATCTCCCATCCTTATACTCATAGCTGGGTACTTGCCTTGATATTCCCAATCACTTTCCGATTAATATATATTTGTAGATAAAATTTCAGACGAGAAAAAATCGTAAAATCATTAACTTTGGCCGGCTTTCATCGATTTCGATTTGCCGTACGCAGCAGCCGCGAATCGAAGCGCGTGGCGATTACTCTTTCGGATATGAAAGTCAAAAACTAAAGTTCTGTTCAAGATATCGCCTCCAAACAAACTGTAAATACTAATTTCAACCTTTATCTCAATTACTCTACGTCACGTGAGGAAAAAAAAGTTTTAGGAGACGTATAAATTAGACTGCACGACCAAATTTTTCGAAAGTTACGTTCCAATTTCATAATTTTTTACGACGACGTGATTACTCGAAAATAAATCTCATGAAATTTTTATGCGTTCGAATGATGCAAAGAGCAATCACAGCAAAAAGCAGCATTTTATGTTGTGTTGGAAGCGAGTAATGGCAGTTTCAAAAATGTTCACGGGTGAAAATCGCAGCCATTCATTCAATATTTCCTTTAAGCTTTGTTTCTTTTGACATAAAAGCATAAAATCTTCATCAATATGTTGATAAAGCCATTCTCATTCAAACCTCATCAGAATTTAAGTAGAAATCGACCATCGTAAACTACGAATCTTAATTTTATCCATCCGAATCTAACGCTCCGCGTAAAGGAGACCCGGCGTGAGGCTAGCTAGCTTCCTTATGGTAGAATACACGGGGTTTTTCTCCCATAAGAGCCCATACTGACTAGAACGGTTGAAACAGACCATAGGTAGATTGGTTGGGGAGAAAACCTGTAAGTTGGCGTTCTGTAGAAATCGGAAGAGTTTTTGCTCCGTTGCTGTTAGTGGAGGTGGTACCCCAGAATGGGTGTTTTGAATTCCAATCTCCTGCAAATAATGCCGGAACTCTTGGGGATGTTAGGAATTGAAGCTCCTCTACCCTGATGGCAGCTTTGACATACACGTTGAATATGTTTAGCACTTTGTGATTAATAATAATCTCTAATCCTAGGATATCAAACGATGAAAATTTATGTACAGGGAGAACTTTAACGTCGCTAGACCTAGAAACTAAGGTAGCTAATCCTCTGCTTTTATGGCTAACATCTAATCTAATGAGCCTTAAATTGTGTGCGTTGACCTTAGTGTTGGGGTCCAAGTGCGTTTCCTGAAGTAGGCACAGATACATATCGTGCTCTGTAATGAAATCCAGTTCAGAAATGTTGGACATCAGTCCGTCAAGATTCCTGCTCATGATGTTGATGGCATCCATTATTTAATCAGTTTCGTCATTTCGGTCACGAAGATGGATTGTTTTTCAATTTTGTTGCTTCCCCTAAGTACTTTAGCCCAGATCGTGAGGAAGGAAACCATGAGTTCGTCATTCTCCTCCTCATTGTTGAAGTGGTTGTCAAATTGTGGCGTAGATTTTTTTGACAGAGTCAGCAAATATTTTCCTGGGTGGAGCCTGGGCTGGACATTTTGCATTTTTGGTAGTAGGAGCGGCAGCAGAACGTTTTGTTGGCGATTCTGGTTTTCATAGCCTCTTTCAGTTTGATGAACACATGACACCCTTTGAAGGTGGCTGTATGGGATTGTTCACAATGGCAACACTTTGGACGAGTATAAATGTCCGAGTCGCAATCAGAGATTGGACGGCTTTCTCCGCACTTTGAACAATTGGCCGGAAGATTGCAAAAATGTTTGGTATGTCCAAATTGCATGCAGCGCATGCATTGTTCGGTTGCATTGGTTTGGTGTAATGCTTGATTTCGATGCGGAGATCAAAAAGTGCGTGCAGAGCTTGGGATTTCTCCAGGTTGTTGTCCGGGCTGATGGTGATCTTGTACATGGGAATAGCACGTTTCTCACATTTCACGTTTCACAGATGGAAGATCGTTGTTGACGCGTTGGTCTGGTGGTGAACACTGACTACATTGAAATTTTGAGCCTCAATCTCGCGTTTAATTTCCTCAGTATCTAAGCTGGATGGTAAGTTTCGAATGACAAAGTCCACAATCCGCTTGGATGGTATTTGGTACGTGAAGTATTGAACTTAGGCTTCTTTGAGTAGTTTGATACACGCAAGGTAATCAGGGATGCAATGGCATTTCACAAGGATGAGGTTTGACTCAAAAAATTGCCCCCGCTATAATATTCTCTCGTTATTTCCTACCGACTATTCTATATGGACTTAAAATCCCCGTGTATTTATTTTGCATAAGCCGCCATGTAACAATCGCTTTGGTCGCCAAGGATATGAGTTGTTTGTTGAAGCAAAAGTTAACTAATTTTCCGAATATTTTATCATAATTCCCACAGAAATGTACAGGAAACTGTAACATTTTCAGCTACTTCCCGATATGATTTCGCCGTCAAACCTGAGGGATGGTTACTAGAGACATTTTTAAACTGTAATACGAATGGAATTATATAAGTAAAATTGGTTCAATGCCAGGACGGATCAAATTTCTCCCATAAGGTTTACACGGGATGGCTTTTTAAATTTTTCTCAGGACACTTTTGGAAAAGCAGAATTGCTAAATTTCGGAATATAGATAGAATTAATGAGTATAGCTCATACATAAGTTACAGAACTTCTAAATTGATCATTGGTTCGATGCCAGGTCGCATTAATTTTTACTCAATGAGAAATGTACAAGTAATTTAGACAATATTTTGAGCTACTTCCCGTTTCGATTTCACCTTGATACTTGAATGTTAGTTTTTCGAGTAGCATCTAAACCCTTTTAGTTGTTTTTACGTGTTTTCTGGTGGAATGAAAAAATTAATCCTATCGTTTGTAGAAACATTAATAAAAACGTTTAACTTCACATTATCTCATTCGAGATTTCATATTATATTTTAAATCTTTGGTAATCTGTGCTTAACTGTTCATTCCTAACATATAATTTTTAATAACTAACTATCAAAGCGTAGGAATTTGTAATCCCGAGTCTATTTCAACTTACGTTCCCTTTTTTTCCTTGTCGATACGTTTTCTTTCATTACTTCTATCAACGAATGTAAATTTTCCCTTTCGGGTTATCTCCATTTTGCTTTCAGTCGACGTCAAATGCATTGCCTCGCAGAGAACGGCTTTTCCATCGATGCTTTGCTTTCCCTTTCTTTCGCTGTTAAGTTATTCTAAAAAGAGCGAGACAGGCTCACGCAGAAAGTTTCAATAGACCCGATTTGAGTCTTAAACGACTTTCTATGCCTTTGAGTACAATTAGACCACGCGCCTTGCAAAGTCTAAACGTAAATTTAACAGAAAATGAATTAGATTGTTTCAAAGTGAACTGAAAAACAAATCGTATGCACTAATTGAGATAAGGATGTGTAAATAATGATGAATATCGAAAAAGGATCATAGATTCATGTAAAACGGTCGACGAGTTCCCAGAGATTGTTTTAAAAAAGAAAGGGTAGAAAACGCGCAATATTATTAACGGTAAATTAAATCTGTTTCTTCACATAACGCACAACAATAAATCGATCGAAAATTAAAGGTGACCAGAGGTAAGACAAATTAAAAAAATCAAACGTCTGAAAAACTAAGGATAAGACAAATTAAGATGGAAATAAAGAAGATATTAGCCCTGTAATCTAACCTCTGTAATCTGCTACTCGTGGCAGAGGGAAGAATTTCCCCGACTCTCGGTGGGTGGTCACTCTCTCCAGGAGTCGCCGTTTATGTGAACACGTCCTTTCGCCTCGGAATACAGGTAAAGACTCATGGATAACCTTATTCTTATAAAGACGGATAACCACGGCACTAAAATCTAAGCTCACATATTAGCATTCAACCTCCCTTCAATCACCTATTTAGGCATCCACTCTATCGAATTGTCGTCCGAATCAATTGCCACTTAGGATTGTCTATTCCAGTCTACTGCATCTCCTCGACTACATCATAGCCATTATTGATCTAATAGTCACCCTATTTCAGTCATTTAAGTTGGAGGAATTATCTCAGCCAATGAACGACTTTCACGCTCCTTCATTTCGATTTTTTAGCCAGTTTATGTGAATACGAGATGATTCTCTTATGAACACACAACCACGTAATTTTAAATTCAAACTTTTTGATAAGTTTTGGCGACTAACTTTCTTTGTGGAGGTCTCCAATAGTTTAAATGTAAAGAAAAGAATCACGCGATCCGAATTTGTGATTTTGCACCAATCGTAGGCAAATTTAATTAACCCTAATTAAGATGGAAATGAGATTTTATGAAACATATTCATAGGCGCTCTAACATTTAATGAAATTGGTAAAATCGTAAAAATAATAGAAAAAGAGCTTCGACAGCCGAGGATAACCCATGGCCTCTCACCGAAAATCAAACATTACCTCAGACAACACAGGCGATCGCGCTACCCACTCGTATATCCGGGAGCCCTTTCCTTCACACCAGTACAAATTGTTATAGAAATATCATGTACATAGGTCATTTATAATATTAATTGAAGAAATCTTAACAAGTGAAAAAATCACAGCTTTTTACTTCTAGGCAAATATTACTGGAAAACAATGTACGTACGATATTGAGATGACAACTTTAGGGAAGAAGACCGGAAAAGTTTATATACTTAACATTTGTTTGCGGAAGAAGAGAAAACATGAGGGTATTGTCGAAATTCATGGAGTTAATAACTTCTCCGTTACATAAAAGCCACCACTTCTTGGCCTTACTGATGCCAATGGAAAGGGAAGTGTATTTGATTATAACAAGTTCCATGGATTACGCAGAATTTCCTAATTTACAACAACAAACATCTAATCTATTACAAACAAGATTAGTTTCATTATAAATGCGCCTTCACCTTCATTAATGCCGCATATTAGAAATAGAACTTTCATTACTTATTTTNTCATCATTTATGTAAAGTATTTAAAGATAAGCCTAAATCTAGTTGTACATGTTAGTATTTCATTAGTTCAAAGTCTCAATGTACTACCATTTACTACTATTGTGAGAAGAATTAGCCATAATTTAAATATAACTTAATATTATATATATGACTATATGGTTTCTACCACGTATGCTAGCTTATTTACTTAAAATTCTTATTTTCGTACAATATTATTATCACTATCATAATTTTTTTCTCTTTTTAAAAATTATTTTTAACACATTATGATGTATTATCTTACTAATCTTGATGTATCCCTTTCTGTGATGTATGTATCCTTATATGAAGTGTAATGTATTGCCTAACGGAGGTTTCTGGAGGGATTTCCCTTCCATCCTTGGGAGAATGCCAGGCAATCCTGTTTAATGTGTTTGCTCCCCTTCAGCGCTGCTACCTGGCCAGAAAGACAAATTGCAGCATGAATTTAAATAAATATTTCATCGTATTTTCCATACATAATGTATGGATTTATTTTAAATAAATAAATAAGAGAGGCCAGCAAAGGTTTACCAGTCCCTTACCTTTACAATAACAAGTCATGAATTTCAAATGAGTGTATTTTCTCGATGGAAAAGAGGTGTGCAGATCTTCTGTCAGTGATCATCTGATGATTATGACCAAAACTTCAATCTCAAATCGCACCCTGTGTTACTCTGTGTAAGTGATTACTCTGCACTTAATTATGCACTGATCGCCAGTATTTCATTTCTAATAATATAAATTTAATTTTAAATGATTGTGATAAGTTTTCAAGGTATTTAGAAGTTTTGCCACATTATTTGAATAATATAAGATAAAGTTTATAATTAATGGGGTTGAGACTCTGTTGGAATGCCTGCCAATTGCAAAGGAACACAACATCGGAAAGATGTCACAATGTGAAGCAGGAACTGCAATTTGAAGCAAAACCTCCCAATGAATGTACATATATTGTAACATGATTTTAATCTATTGATAGCTCACTGTAAAGTGGAGTGTATTGTATCCTCATTTCTAATATCACGAAAGCCTTTAATGATATCGCAAAACACAGGGTAATGAAAGATATAAAAAAGCATTTCCACTATAAATGCCAACATTCACAATGTTTTTTCATGGTGCTCAATAGCTTTATTAATTAGTTATGATTGAAATAATATGATCATTATTTTTTTCTATTTACTATGATATGTACCACATATGACTTATGATATACCATATTTATAAACATACAACATGTGCTTTCTCCTAAACTTTAACACTGAAATTCTGTTTGTTACACGGGTATACTACAACTTTTTCATTTAAACTTATTGGAATAAATAAGAGCTTATTTAAATGCCCTATTTTTTCACGTTTTGTCTCAGTAAATTAAATTATGTCCACGTTTGAAAACTGTATCAACATTATAACGAGTACTTATAAATTTGAACTTTATAAGTTTTCTATAAAAATCAGGGTTTCCAATCCTTTTATAATGAATTTAATTTTCTTAATTAAATATCCTTCTTAATATTATAGTGTCCATTAATCATTGATCCCTAGTATATGCAGATAAATATTGTAATTATTCCTGCTTTAAATTGATATATTCTACCATAGACTGTAAGGGTCAAGAGTGCCAATAAAGAAAACAAATTCACTCAAAGCCATAATCACCTCAACAAAAGTAGAAATATAATGGAAAGATTCCAACATTTCTAAAGAGAACAGAGATGACACTGTCAGTGAATAGAAGAATTGCCTTTGCAAAGCTTTGACTGCAGAAATGAAATTAGTAAAATATATGAATTTTTGCCATTCTAAAGTTAAAATCAAGACCCAAATCCAATTCACAAATGTCAGCATCCAAAGTTGTGAGTTTCCAGACAAGTCCATCACAAACTCATGATTTTGGAATTTAATGAGCCAAAGTATTGGCAAATTCATTTCATTTTCTGCTGAGACTCAATGATTTCTTCAGTTCCACTCATAAACAAGTACAGAATTCAAACTCAACAGTGATTGACGAAATAGTAAATGAAAGCCATGGAATCCTGCTAATACTAGCACAAATAAGGAACAGTTCTTCAGACTTTCAACAATTTATTTCAGAAAGTGAAACAAATGCCAAATTCCTTATTCAGAGGAGTTAATTCATTCCAGACATTATCAATTCCTCTAAGAATTAGCTAATGTAAATAGTAGAAGGTAAAAATGTTAATGACTGGTTCTCAACATTATCTTTAAAACTGAAAATTATAAATAAAATGAATAGATACCAAACAAGAAAATAACTGGTATATTTTTCTATTTCCTCAACTTAACCCTTTAAGACTAGGGGACTAAATATTTAGTCACAATTTACTTTCTCCCTGAATGCTCAATTTCTTTTAATGAGAATACTTTTTCACAGCATATAAGTAATTAACTTCACCTAGTAAGTAATTTACATGGAATAATTATGATGGTTTGTCACCAAATTGTCATCGATAGCTCACAAATATTTATAGCTAAGAACCATCCATCTCTATTCAATAGCGAGTGACAACTTGGGTGTCTAAAATCAATTTGTTAAGATTTTACAGAATCACTACACATCATCTAAATTTATATAATTATTATATATAATCTATATTTGATATAATTTAATTGAAGATAAATTAGAAGGGAAATTAATGGAAATAACCCCTTAAGTAGGTTTCCAGATCCAACATTCGAAAGATTAGAGTACAAACAGTCAGCAGATAGCATGTAAGTGCAGAAGCCACATACACCAAAGCATACACACATACACACACAGCCACATACACCAAGCAAAGCATTGTTGGAAACGCCATGGCACATAGAGCCATGTATTCAAACCATTGGCAGCCAAGACCAAAACAAAGGGCCTCCCAGCATCTCTTCTCACCCGAGGACACTTGCTGGAATCAATAAGAACCTGTTGTCTAATTCAATTCTATTTTATGGTGAGAATACAAAATCTAAAATGGGCTGCAATCAACTTAGTAGAAATCTTCAAATCAATATATGTTTGTGGTCCTGACATTGTAATCTTTTGCAAAAGTAACTGTTGTTGAATCCATTTGTAGTCATAAATACCCATTATACACATCTGTTTTAGCTTATATAATTCTCACATGACGGGATATGAATGCAAATGCAAACTAAAATCAAGCCGTGAAATTTATGAAATATGAACATCAAAAATTAGCATCACATAGTCTTTGCAGATCTAAATCACCTACGTTTGATGAAATACATCAATATTTAAGATGTTCATTGTATACATAAACATTTTCTTTGTGGAAAAGATACTTTATATTCACCAATTATTACTGTATAGGGATATACTACTTACAGTTTCTCTGTTCTGATGATTTCAAAAGGAAAGCCTCATCAGGGGAATCAAATCAGGAGAGTGATATGGAGCAAGTGCGGCATTTTGTTCATTTGCCTTCTTGGTGGACAAGAGATCCTCATTACGCAATGCCTTATCATTGGAACAGACAGAATGTGTAACAAACCTCAGCAAGTGTGCTGAGTAGAATGAGCCTTCAACAGTCTCCAAACACCACAAAATCACCGATTGCTGGAAAAACTTTCCAAATGTGTCTCAAACAATGGCACTTTCAACAGAATCCCATAAAAAATGTACCCACACTTCAGAATAACATGCTTGAATACTAAATCCATTGATACATAGTGAAATTTATGCGAGTTGACATTAAACTGAGAGATGCTCAAAATAGTGGGCTGAGGACATTCATCAATATGGCAACTGCAGAATAAATCAATTTGTCACAATTCAGAGTTTGTATTCGTTATATTTAAAAGTTTTAAAGCTAATAACTACAGTATTTAACACTTCTAGTAATTTTATCAGACAATGTTAACTTGTATTAATATCAAGGAGTTTGAATGGATTAAAATTGAAATAAGATTTTTCTTTTCCTGAAGTGTGAAGACTTTCTTTGGCAAACTCTGAATTAATTCTACTCCAAAATCAAAGCCACTACATTAATAATCTCTTTTTATTTGAAAGAGCAAAATTGTTTCAGTAAACATGGAATTTCTATCAACGACAAGGATTAATGAACGTGAATAATAAGTGCAAGACAGATAGTAAATGAGAAGAAGTACATTTAATAGTAAATGCGTTTCAAAATCAATTTCAGGAACACACACTACTTCACGAATCTCTGCAATCGATTGAATTGCGTTCTGCAGTTGCATTATACAATGTTAGCAAGCAATTACTATTAAGGACAAGATCGGTGAACCTTAAATAAACTAGTCCCAGCATCCATATCATTACTGAGCAAATGTAACACAACTTTAATTCATTCTCCTTGCAATTTCAACTCTGACAAATCCTTGTAAAACTTATCAGAAATGAGATACATTGAAAAGGGTCACTTTGTGTGATTTAAGAAAATTTAATTGAAATATACAGAAGTACAACCTTAAAAATTTTATTAATGATAAAGGGGTAGAGAATGACAAGGTGGCATACATTAGAGAAGAAAAATCAAAGCACAGCTTCATTGATTCTTCCGATATTTCCTTCTCAACACACAGATGAGATGCCCAAATCATCGGATGAACTTCCATTTACCTTGAATGAAGAACATAACACATATTGAGGAAAAATATCAATAGGGGGAAGACTTTGTGAATGCAACATTAACATCAATTTCAAATCCACAGACAAAATGCCCTCAATGACTCACACACAATTGCATTGGTGCAAATGATGATTTTTAAAGATATTCAAAATGCCAGATTACTGGAGAGCGAATTGTACTTAATAACCACATTAACCGTACTTAATGACCATGAAACTACAAGTTCAACCAACTTAGAACAAGTACAGTAAATAAAGGCAAAGACCAAATGGTAAATGAGTTATTTTCTCTTATCAAGAATAAAATTTCAATGAAAAAGCGTTTAATCAATCTAAAGAAGAGATGTTTCTGGTCACTTAAAAAATAAGTTGTTATTTGGGGTGAGGGTATTATGATATTTTTACAATATCTTATTTATATTTATAATATGGCAGAATATTATTGTGATGTGGAATGTATGAAAGGGATAAATGTATTGCAAAATGTAAAATATGTTTAATATGACGAGACATCAGTTCAACTACGGTGTTTTACGTATTTACTGAAAATCTGTGAATGTTCCATGTCAACGGAGTACTATTACTTTTACATTTAAAAGTTGATTTGGAGTAACTGAACGTCAATTCTGTGAATAACTGATTCGCAAATGAATATTTGGAGAAAACCTTTCAAAGGGGTGTAAGGTTTCAGTTGGCGGCTAACCAAAATGTATAGATGAAGCCTTGGTAGAGAGGATAATGGGCTGTTCACTAATAAAATGTTATTGCCTTAAATCAGAGAACCGTGTTTGAAGGACATCAATTCCAAACAACAATCCCTTTTAACCCTAATTCATACACAGGACTAAACCAATTTGACATACTTCAGATAAAAAACTGAAAATTAATATTTCGGTCATTAATTATATCTTAGAAATACTTACTGTCAATCGATAACAATCACTCCTTCTTATCTTCAATCATTTTCTTCTTGTCTTCAGTACTTCTTGAACCAACAAATGCTGAAGAGTCTGCTGGACATATGCTGTTCTCTATAGCAAAAACAATCAAGTCTCTTTTCATTGCATACGCATCTTCTCCATCAGCATAATATTTAGGTTCAATCTCTGATATCGTGAATTTGAGTGTATTCGTATATAAATTTAATGCAGCTCGATTACTTTTCCTAACATGCAAGGACACATATTTTGCATTGAAGCATTCCACCATAGATCGCGATGCTTGGTCCATAAGTTTTTGAGCTAAACCAAGTCTGCGATGCGAACGTTTCACGGCTAGGGAAGTTATATGACCATGAGGATCATCTTCACTATCTTCTTCCATCTTTGCCAGTACATAACCAACTATTTTGTTCTTCTCGTCTTCAGCAACATAGCTGAGCTGAGGCCAGGATAATCCATGATAAAAGTAATACTTCATTTGATAGTTCTCTGGAAGACAGAGCAAATTGCAGTGCTGCATGTTCATCAAATCATTTGGCCTGGCACACCGTATATTCATGATGGTTATGCGGAGCCCTTATAGAGAAATCAAAGAGTGTTTTATCATCATAAAAGAAGCAACAACAAGATGTCTCTAATATTTAGTGTTTACTTATACCTTCACCGGCGTTCGGTAATCGTAACCTCGAGGCAACAATGTAAGGAGATCTATCGCCTGAAGTTAGTATCGCATATATCGATTCCTCTACGATATATATAAAAATCGAAATAATCGAAAAATATAAGAGGCAATTTAAATAATGCTAATACAAATTTATAACGAAATTGTTTTATTTTAATTGTCTCCGTTGGTCTCATTGTTTTTTTTTACTCCTTCACTTTTGATATTTTAGATAGTATCGAGTAATTCAACGTTTACACCTCTTAAGCATAAAATGTAAATCGCATCATCAATATCCTTTCTTTGACTCAGGCATTGCTGAATATCCTTTCAGCATTAAATTAATTCCTTTAGTTGCGAATTTTCATTTTAATGAATAATTCTCTTTGCATGAATGACAAGTTTTCAATGAATGCCACAAGAATGGCAAGTCTTTTCCTTAGCAAAGAAAAATTGTTCGAAAAAGATTCGCCACTAGTATTATCTTAGTAAAGTTTTCCTCGTTCAGAAAACTGTAGACTCGGGATATCATGAAACCTTAAAATTTTTAAGAATCAGCCTGGATGGAGCGTGCGATATAGAGCCTATTGGTCATATTATTTATTTTTTAATTTATAACTAGCTGAAGTGCCCGTTGATTCTCAGCGGAGGAAATACAGATGGGAATAAATATAGTTCTTCTATCAGGTAAACATAGATGTATATTTAATCAACGAAAAAAATATTTAGAGAATTCCTCATTATGAAATCCCGTTGGCAAAAATGAACCGATAAATAAAACACTCCTATGTGTATGTCGTATGTGTACTCTTGCAATTCATCAATACAAATCATCCGCAACTGCAAGTGATAAAATATCTTCCACTTCACATAGTTAATCATTAATTCTTACCATGTCTTTTATATGGACCTCAATTACAAATGCTTTGCTAGGGAAAATGTATGCCCTGGGATTCAACAATGGAAGTTTTCGTCAGGGGGCTGGTTTGTTTACAACCTCAAAATTTTCGAAAAGCTTCGTGTTTTCGGGGCTTGTCTCCATTGAGATAAGCACCAACAGAAGAGAAACTGTTGACTACCACAAAATGTTCGTCTATTTCATCAAAATTCTAGCAATTCAGGGAAGACATTTAACAATCTTCAAAGTTTGAAGGTTGTGCGACATCTGGTCCTCGTGTTTTAGGCGAGCATACAAACCCACAAAATATCTACTTTATAAATAAGATAAATGATGGTGGCATAATTGGAACAGTTCCACAAAATAACTCTGCAGGGTAATTGTGTATAAAATTAACATAATACAGAAACATGGAGGGCATGATATCACTTCCCGTGGAAGAAACTGCTAAATATAGCAAAGTGGGTGATGTGTACGCTTTGGTGAATAGTTAGTTCTATTTCGAGAGTATTAGGGGCACATATCTGGGAAATTACCTCAGCAGTCATAGCAGTTTTATAATTACAGATACGAAATACCAATATTGATATATCATTTGCTATTGAATGTTTATGAATGTTCAAGAATGAAATACATGAATATGCACTAAAAGAAAACATTCATTGGATTCTAGGGGTGAAATAATATTGCATTGCAACTTGTTCAAAATTCCCATTTATGAAATCGGGGCAAATAATTCATCTTATTTAATATTCTTATACTAGAAGAAGAGGCATCTTGAGGACCCCATCCCATAGGCTCAGTTTAACAGGGAGAAACTTTGAGGTAATGGCTTTAAAAATGTATAACAAATTACCTTTGTCAATTAAAAATAAGAGAAAGGTACCATTTTGTAAAAAATTAAAAGAATATCTTCTGGCTGAAGCATTTTATAATGTGGATGAATTTTTAACAAAGGGCATTTCTGATGTGTAGTTGGAGTGAAGTATGTATGTAATTTTCAATAAGTGTTGTAATTCTGATGAATTTGTGGTGCAGTAATATTATTATATAGACTTAATAATCATCAACGAAGTTGTACTTAAAATGTGATTAAACTTGTAAAATTTTGTTATTGATTTGTCCTATATATACTTACATATTATACCGTATTCATATACCGTAATTGCAGAGACTTTAACAATATTTCTTGTTATAGACTTCTATATATCACCCTAGTTAGACCAATTCTTGAATACTGCTCGATAGTTTGGTTTCCTTATTATATTAAGTATGACTTAGCCCTTGAGAGAGTTCAAAATAAATTTCTTAGATTGGTGGCTTTTAAGTTTGAAATTAATAGGGAAAGTGGAGAATATGAAAAGATATTGAAACTACTTAATATCCACACCCTCTCTGCTCGTAGGAAACAAATGGGAGTAATATTCTTACATTCTCTTTTAAATAATCATATCAAGTGTTCATATCTTTTATCCTTAATTAACTTTAGGGTTCCAACAGTTCATTCAAGATCTCATCATCTATTTCACATTCCTTATGTATGTACTAATTATTTGTATTATCTGCCAATTTTTAGAATAATGAGAGATTATAATACTCTTTGTAAATTTACAGATATTTTTCTCTTCGCACACAATGTATTCAAGAATTTTGTTATTAAAAATGTCTAATGGTGCAAAAATTTTTTTTTTAATTTGCAATTGTGCAATTTTAACCAATTCATTTTGTATGCAGTATTTTAAACTTTTTTACTCTATTGTAACCATCTGTATTTTTTAACTTGTAAAAGGACATTCATCCGTTTAATAATTATTATTATTATATGTATGTCTTTGGATAAATAAATGTATTAATATTTTATTCCAAAATAAGCAAATATATTTGGAGTTACTGAATAATTTCTGAGGTTCTTTCTTATTGAATTGAAGAAGTTTCATATCGCTGATATTGAAGAAGTTTCATATCGCTGAAAGAATGGGATAGTGTATCCTATTTTCCAGAGAGATGAAACTTCTTCAATATCAGCAAGTGCCTTCTCTCCCACTTAAGATCTCTGCTATGCAGGGGACCTGCTGTTACACTCCAGATGCATCTTCATCAGGTAACCACTGTCTAAATGCAGCAAAAGCATAAAATTTATTATTCACTACAATGCAATATTATCAACAATAAAAAGAATTTTATATTCAAACCACGCGCCCATAAAGTTACTAGCGCCATCTATTGTCTGCGGCAAGTACTCCGAGGTCGATAGAATGCGTACAGCGCCATCTAAAAACGGCTTCATAGTACTAAATGAGCGAGCCAAACCTCAATACATCACTTGACGAGGGCTGCTAACAACTGAACAACAATGCCGCGTCTCTTCCACACTGTTTAGGGAATGCTTTGTGAGCAAGGTGAACAGCCTCCAACTTAGTGGCATGAACTGCCACCTTTTTTCACACTTGTTATTCCTTTGGGGTCAGCCACACGACTTCATCATGCAAAGAAGTTTACCTTTCCTTAATCACTGTAATTACTTCCTTATTAATACCAGCTAATTTTAATTTGTAAATGTGTAGTGAGGTACCCTGCTGAAAGCTTCCTTCAAGTCAAAAAAAATAGCGTTTACTTGCTTTTTACTCTCAGCAGACTGTAAGATATCATGGATAAGTAAAGCTAGTTGAGTTTCGTATGATTGGTTCTTTCTAAATCCGTGTTGGTTCTTACTGAGGAAACGACTGCTATCTAAGAACTTCATAAATGAGCTAACAACGACGTGCTCCATTACTTTTCCGGAGAGTGAAGTTAATGAGATAGGCCTATAATTTCCTGGGTTTTCCTTTAATTTGCTTTTATAAATAGGCGTAACATTCACCGACTTCCAATCTATTGGGACTCTTTGTTTCTTTCAATTGATAGGGACCACTACCAAACCTTTATAATACCAGGCCCTAAAGTAAACAATAGCTCAAGTTCATTATAAGGGAACATAACAATACCAGGACAAAGAGTAATAAAAGGCAGCTTCTTCTCTGGCAATGCTTGAAGTAATTCATTTTACACAAGTAAGAAATAAAATTTGTCGTCCAAGATGTATATCTCAAACTGCATGTGCCTCCACAAGAATCCCATTTGTTGGGACTCCACATGAGGGCTTTTGGGCCTTTTATAGAAGTTGCCCCACCATCACGAGTCCATTCCTCTTCTTGTTGCCTCCTGTTCATTCCAACTAGAAAGATCATTTGTTCATTAGAAAACCAAAGAAGCATCTAAAAGACTACTGACTGACAAGGAGAAACAGTTGCTCCACCAATTTAAACATGATAATTTTTATGGTAATGAAGATGAAATTAAACAAAAAAGAAACGGTTCTTCTAAATGGGCCTTAGTTTTTCATTAGTGATTAATTTTCTTTAGGAAATTTTCAGCCATTTAAGCTCATAGCAGAATGGGTTGGTGTAGTGGTTAGAATGCTAGTCTCCCACACAGAGGGCCGAGGTTCGAATCTGATTCTTTGTACAAACAAAGTGCAACTTTGTACTTGTCTCCACCTCTCCAAGCACAGAATTATAGTTTAAATCTAGTATATTAATGAAAAGAATGTTTTTTAGTCTGTCAGTGAATGATTTCATGCCTGAATAAAACCCTAAACTCAATATAAATAAATAAGAGTGAAAAATAAACGTCATGCAATGGACTCAAACCTCCTCTGAATGAGAGGCTTGCATTCCTACCACTACATCAACCCATTCGGCTATGGGCTTAAATGGCTGAAAATTTCCTAAAGAAAATTAATCACTAATGAAACACTAAGGCCCATTTAGATGAACCCTTTTTCCATTTTGTTTGATTTGAACTCCTTTAATGTGAAAAAAAAAAATTTCGCTCAAATCAGCAATTCTTGTGGTCTCTCTTTGCGAGTACTAAAAGACAGTACTCAAAAGAAAACTCACGGAAGAGTTTCTCCTTAACCTCGGAATTAGTAAACAGGAATGGAAAGTTTTTTGATGAGATGATTAAATTACAATGCAGGAAATGCAAAGAATGAGTGATAAGCTTGCTCCAGTGAGGGAGATCTTTGAAAAGTTATCAGACGACTTAGAAAAGCTGTAAATGAGTAAGAGAAAATTGATGAGCAGCTGATTTTATTTAGAGGAAGATGCCCTTTCCATCAATGTATATCCAAAGTAAAAGAAATGGCATAACATTTTTGGCTATAGAGGACTTAAACTTTTTATTTATTAAAATTTGATAAGTATGCAGGTATTCAACTAGAAATATCATACAGAATAGAAAATAAACCAGATGAAGAAATAAAACAGTTGGCAAGACGTAAGAAGTAGTTTCTATAAAAGGAATTAATTGAAATGATAATTGGTACAGAAAATGCATCAACCGAATGCAGAGCACAAATTTACGATTGTCAGCACACGATAGAAAAATAAAAAGGAAATACCAACAGTTTATTCCCAAGAGAGATTGGATGGTTAGGGGCAGCAGTTTTGGTTTCACTTATTTATGCTAGTTCCTAACTTTTTTGTTAAAGTTATGATATTATGCTAGTATCCTAAGAAACGAAGAAAAAAATCAAAGATTTACTTTCCAAGTAAGGAAAGTAAATCTTTGATTTTTTCTTCATTTTTTAAAATGAAATTCCACCAGATTTCACTTAGTACTTTTAATTTTGTAGTATCCTAAGTTCTTGTTAGACCACAATCCTAATCTCAATGGTGCACATTATATATAGATAAGAAAGTAGATGAATCAACACAAAATTACAAACATCTGACACATTATAAAAAAGAAAAGGGAGTGTTTACGAGCAATCACATTATAGCAGTTTGAGGAGAAGATAAAGATGGCCATTAGTTATTTCACTTTTTTAATTTTTCTGTCTGAATACATTCATATTATGTAATATATGTACATATTATGTAATGTTTCAAGTAAAGTTACAAGGCAAACATTTTTATGGTTACTTTGTAAGGATTTGATAAAAGAACAGCAGAAGTCAAGAGAGCAGATCCTGTAATTCCAAAAAAATCTCTGTAGAAGTGGAAATGGTGCTCTAGGTGGGAATTTGTGCTGAGGCCCCTTTAGTAGATGGCCAGTCCGGTAAGTAGCAATTATCTTATGAACAAAGACACACTATGAAAACAAAAGACTGTTAGGAATGATTTTCTAAGGGCTTAGAGGAAAGGGCATCGAATAAAAGAAAGCATCAGCCTTGCTCTCATAGTAAGCTAAAGGTTAAGAATTGACCTATGCAAAATATTTGCAGGGATCTCTGAGATAAATGAGTTTATTTTATCATCCCATTTTTTCTCCTAGCCATGTTACGATGGGAGGCTTCAAATTAGTACCTTTCCTGAAACTAGCCTTTTATTCTTCATTTTATTAAGCTGGCAAAACAACACATTTGAGACTTGAAATTCTTCAAAACCAAAACCTTTGTCCCAAAAATTTGCTTCCTCAAGCAATCATAGGTTTTGTGCACCTTCAGATCAGTCCAACAAAGACAGAAAAAAATGTTGTTTGATATAGAATTTCTTTTCTCTTTCTGGACCTGAAAATATATGAAACAGTCACTTATTTCCGCTATTCATTAAGAATTCACATTATATATAGATATACAGATGTTGAATTTACATATAATCAGTATAGTGTCAATAGCTGTGACTTACTGTTTTTCTTTTATATAAGCTGAAATGATTACTTACTTATGTGTTTTACCTTTTGGTAGGTCCGTGTGCTCTAATATTCAAGGCCCTTTCCTTTTTACTCACCCCTCCCTTCATGTTATCTAACATCTTTTGCCTCTGCCTTCCCCTCTGTCTTTTCCCTTGCATTCTACCCTCAATTAAATTCTTCAACAATCCCTCCCCTCTCAATATTTGACACACAAAACACTCCATATCAAGGATTTTACCAATATTTTCCTGACCCCTTTATCAAGACCTTCTGTCATCAATTCCCTACACTTCATAAAAGCTTCCTTTGCTAATGCTACTCTTTTTCGAACCTCATCTCCACACCTTCCATCCCAAGATAGAACACTGCCCAAGTACGAGAATTTGTCCACCTGTTCTAGTTATTCCCCATCCACCCTGACTGTTAACTTAGCCTTCTAACCTTTAGTGAATCTCATTACTTTAGTTTTACTTACGTTTATTTTCATTCCATATTCCCTTGCCTTATCGTTTAGTGCATTTACTATTATTTGTAAACCCCTTTCGGAATCACACACAATAGCTTTATCGTCTGCATATCTTACTGACTTTACCACTTTCCCTCCAACTATCACTCCCTTGCTTATTTCTTCCCAAGCTTCATTCACCATTTCCTCTGCATATATATTAAAAAGCGATGGTGATAATGGGCATCCTTGTCTTACCCCTCTCCCTAACTCTGCCCATTCCGACTCCCCCTCAGTTATTCTAACTCGCGCTGTTTAACTTAAGTACAAATTTTGCACCAAACGCCTATCTTTCCAGTCCAACCCAATTTTCTTTAAAATTCCCATTAGTTTTGGCCAATGAACTCTATGAAAAGCCTTTTCAAAAGTCGACCAAACATACACATATATCCTTTTTAAATTCCAGGCTTCGCTCTACAATATAGTACCCTCATTACCCCGATTGCATCCCTTGTTCCTTTCCCTTTCTAAAAACCAAACTGGTCTTCTTCGATTTGCCCCTTAATTTTTCCTTCAATTCTTCTATTCAGTACCCTTAGAATAACCTTTGCTGCATGAGATATTAAACTGATTTTATGATAACCCCGACACTCAGAAGCATTATTCTTTTACTGTAAAGGAATCAGAATTGTCTTAGTGAAATCCTCTGGCCACTCCCCATCATCATAAATTTTCCTACATAAATTATAGAATTGTCTCTTACCCCTTTCCCCCAGGTTTTTAAGACACTCAACTGGTATTTCGCCAATACCCGTTGCTTTATTTCCTTTCATATCATGCAAGGCCCCATCAATTTCACTATCTAATATTCCAGGTCCAACATCATCATCCTCCACTACTTGTACACTTTCTAACATTATGTTTGTTGGCTTCATGTCCTACCCATATAGTTCCTCAACATATTCTTTCTACCATTCTCTTATGCTGGCTGGATCTCGTAGGACGTTACCATTTTTATCTTTCATTGTGGTTATTCTGATTCATCTTTTATTTCTCATTAATTGTTTCACCTTTCTATACATTAGGTCAATCCTACAACTTTCGTCCAGTTTTTCTATTTCGTTACATTGACCCTTCCACGACTATTCCCTTGCCCTATTTGTTTCCCTTCTCAATTTGTGATTTACTGCCCTATACGAGGCACTAATTCGTTATAGTGCCCTCGTACATTCCACACCAACGCTCTGAGTAAACCCTTTTCCTTCTTTTCTCCATTTTATTTATCATTTCTACTATCACCAATAGTTTCCTAATTTTGTTTTGCTTGACCCTCTCCCAATAGTAACTTGAGCATTGTTTCTGATACTGTTTTTAATCTATTACCATTTTCCATCTATAGTAAGTTCCCTTCCTTTGTCCTCTAAGGCCTTACTGACTGACTCTTGAAACTCTCTAGCTTTCCCACTTTTAAGTGCTTCTATGCTCTGTTTGGGTGTAATTTTACCCAAAAGACCTTCTTAAACTTTATCTTGGTTCTCATCATGACCAGGTTATGATCTGAGTCTACTATCTGGGTAACTTTTTGAATTTTTAACACTATTTCTAAACCATTTTTTTACCAAAATGTAATCAATTTGGTATCTGTATCCCCTGGCTTTTTCCATGTGTACCTCCTTCTATTATGGTGCTGAAAAAGTGTGTTTGTGATACAGAGGTTATTCCTCTTACAAAAGTCTACTAATTTCTGTCCCCTTTCGTTTCTATTTCCTAGTCCGAACCCTCCCACTTCTTCTCCATCTTTGCCTTGCCCAACTACTGCATTCCAGTCCCCCATTACAATTAGGTTTTTATTGCCTCTAACCCTTCCCATTACTTCTTCTATTTGTTCATAAACAAGTTCTACTTCATCATCACTATGTTCGCTAGTGGGCAAGTACACCTGAACTATCACCGTGTTTACTGGCTCAGCCTTTATTTCTACTGACATAACCCGGTCGCTTATTAGCTCTGTAGCTATCACGGCTTTTCCCGCTTTCTTGTCTAGCACTACCGCAACTCCCCTCTGGCTAGAATTTCCCCCACTGAAAATTACTCTGACATCATCACTCCAGAAATCACCCCCATCCTTCCATCGCACTTCACATAGCCCTAGTATGTTAATGTTGGACCTCTTCATTTCTACCTTTACATTTTCCAACTTCCCTTTCCTAAGCATTGTCCTAACATTCCAGGTTTCCACCCTTGTTTCATCGGCCATCTTCTCTCTTCTTTTCTTGTCGTTTCCTGGGTAAGGGTTTCGTGGAATGACAACCGAGACAGCCTTACTCCTATCACTGCCGGGCACGACACTCCCCGTAGAAGGCTAAGTCCCATTTACACCACCTACAATATTCTTATATTGGCTCATCATAGCATGGGATAACAGTGGTGGTCTCCACCCTTGCCTTCCTCAGCAGTGTTTTTAAGGTGACACCATCACTTGTGATGGCCACCCCACTGGGATACAGACACCTTTGCAGCTACCTCACTGAGGTACAGACCCTGTGTGGACTACCTTTGGTCTGGTCCCTACCTACTGACAATTCTGGCATTGGTTACCCTACCAGGAACATAGTTCCCACCAGTTAAGCTCTCTAGGTTCTAGGAACTCGCAAGGCCTTCCACCATGATAAGGTTGTAATCCAGAGAAAGGGCAGCAATGATATGTCATATTATTACATCTGATTTCTTTGTAAGCCCAAAAATCTCTTCTTGAAACCACAATTGGGTCTGAAACATAATTCCCTCTAATCTTTGGGCAGCAGAAAATATAGAGAAATAGACAATTCATGTGTGATTTCCTTTGATCAAAATGTATTATGTAAAAGTATGAAATATGAGAGAAACAATATAAAACATGTAGTGAACATTTTTTGATGGATTTGAATCTTTTTCTTTCCAAGCTCTAACAAATTGAGATGCCAGAATGGATCATCATGTTTTTAGGATAATCTGTACGTCAAGTGAAATGAATCTCCAACTCAAAAGGGACACACCAAGTTTGTGGGTCATCAATTCCACTAAGTTTTTGGGTATGTTTCAAAATAGTATACATGTGTCTCACCATTCAACTCAATGAGCCTTTATTTATGCTAAATCAGCATTTGAAAACTCGAGTTAAGCAAACACTTCCATTACCATACATAATGAGAAATTTTCCATTGCAGAAAAGTATTTTCTCCCATTCTTTTGACAAAAGAAATACTTTCTCACCATTAAATTTTATAATCTTTCATTTCAGTAATTCTTTACAATTTCTGTTAACGATTATTCAGTTGTATATTAGGTCAGAACTCTCGTATCAATTATGTGTAGACAGTTTCCATCTATATACTGGGTACAAATTTACAAAAGGGCCTATACAAAATTCATCCATATGAATTGGCAACTTACAAATTATAACACTGCTCTAAGGAACTCCATTTTTATATTACTCTAATTCTAATGATCTTGTGTGTAATGAAATTTCGAGCAGATAAATAGCTCCAGTTATTGCAGTAATTTCAGCTTCAGGTTTATTTGAAAATTTTGAAAAAATTTGAAATTGCTCTTCCCATGTAAATACAACCGAGGGCACGAGTGCTTTTACTTATTGGCTCACTAAAGGGAAACACCAACGACTGCCTCAACTATGGGAAATTTTATGGCACTCGCGACATCTGCTCCAGTAGCTATAAAAGGCAATCATCCTAGAATCCTAGTATATTTTATTTATTTGCACTGTAATAATATAAGTTAACAGTCCTCAGAATTCCTAGACATTGACAAGACATAAGAAATTATAAATAAAATGTTAGAAATTTAAATATTATATAATATTTCTTTTTCACAACTATTCAAATGATGTAAGAAAAAGAGAAGGTTGGAACACGGCTATGTATGAATTAGAGGTTTAAAAACACTCCGTAAGCTGACTTTCGGCAAGTGGAACTTGTGCTCAGAGACAAACGGGAAGTTCCAGATTACTGATTTCTGGGCTTCCCAGATTCCCTCTAGGATCAAACGGATGAATATTTCATAAGGGAAAGGGTAAGATGTTACTTTGCTAGGATGAATATTTCATAAGGGATGTTTACTTTGCACATAGAAGTGTGCCCCTTAATACCTTAGATATGAAAAATAACTATTTTTCACATCTATTTATCCTTCGGTACTTCATTTTTCATGGTGTTTCCTATTGGTACCCATATGACATAGGCCAAGTCAATCACAATTGTGGTTTAAACAAAGTAAGTACCCAGTGCACAGTTGAGAACTGTCTATGTATAACTGATATCAGAGTTCAAACCTAACATATATCTGAATAAACTTTAATGGAAAATGTAAATAATGACTGAAATTAAAGAATGTTAAATTTAATGGTATAAAAATATTTCACTTGTCAAAAAAAATGGGAGAAAATACTTTTCTACAAAGAAAATTTTGCGATATACATGGTAATTTTTGTGTATTGCATAGATGCCCAACTACGGTTTTCAAATTCTGATTTTGCAAAGAGAGATTGAGTAGAATGCTTCAAATTTTGTCCACAAGAAATTGAAACAAAAAAGAAATTAGAATAAAACAAAGGCTATAATAGTTTCTCAAGACAAGAACAAGCAACAGTTCAATTTAGTAATGCAATGGCTTATTAGCCAAGAAAATGAGTTCTCTTATCTTGGGAGCATAATTACCAGCGATATCAGATGTATCTCAGAAGAAGAAAAAAGATAATAAATAGCTATGGCTAAAAAAGCATTTGAAAGTGAAAAGGAATTGAGATAATCCTTCATTAAAACCTTTCTTTTGGAGCATAATATTACATGGAAGTGAGACTTGGACAATGGAAGAAGAAATGTGTCTTTGGATAACAAGATCAAGTTGGGTTGAAAAGGAAAAGCAATTTGGAGGTTGTGATGGAGGCCAAGGAAGAGAGGAACTTAATGAACACTAAGGTAAAGGAAGACCTAATATTTCAATGGAGGAATTGAATTCGTTGAAACAACAAGGTCTGGCCTTTAGAAGATAATGCTGATGATTTTGCATTAAAATGCTTATTCAGTTGAATGGTCAGACACATGCACAATAGTTTATATCAAGGAACTCACCCTGAAAGTCTCCATGGAATCCACAACCCTCAAACTTGGTGTGTCCCTTGTCAGAGGCACACAACAACGTCTTAGTCCTCACTGAAGCTACTTCTTAAAAAGAATGGAAAATGTATCCCATCAAAGATAATTTAAAGGAAGGAATTATCTTATCCTGGTAAAACACTGAAAAGCCCACAGATAAACAAATGGCTCAATGCATGTCCATTTTCACTGTAAGTAGTCAGGATATCTTTTACAAATTTGTAGTCTGCAAGTAATAAAATTTCCCTCAAACAGATCTGCAGCCACTTGACAGATATATGACGATAGAGAGGGAAACAGCCGATTTTTTTATAATCTACATACAACATCACATTGGTTTATTTATAACGAACAAAGAAATAATACATTCACCAGCACAATGAAAAGCAGGAAGCACGAGTGTCACACAAGTTTAGATACTCAAAGAAGGCCTCTTTTTCTTGGCTTTTCGGTCAGTGCACACACAGTCCCCTCGTCCACTACCACCATTCTTACCGAAGATGGTCCCTAGCACCCTTGAAACACTGTTGCCCACTCCGAGGCGAGTCCTCTTGTTTGGTTTGTGGGGAGAAGAGGGGAAAGGCGAGGCTGCGGAGGAAGAGGAGGAAGATGAAGAGGAAGAGAGGGAGCGGAGGAGACGGTGTAAGGGGTGTGGAGGAGGGTCGAACAGGAAAGGGGAGGATGGCGAGAGGGAAGAGAGCAGCCGGTGAGAGCGAGCCTCCCGAAGCAGAGAGTGGAAGGCCAACGACACCCCTGCGTAGCTCTGAGCCGCACTCACTTCGTAGAACTGAGCACCGTAGCGAAGGGACAGCTCCTGCCCTGCATCCACGCCGATTTCCCTGGTGAAGAAAACAAGTATGGAATATATCTGCTAAAGATTCATCCGACTCTCGCACATCCGCACCAAAGGTTACGGCCCGGATCGGATAATTTGTTAATGAAGGTCGGATAACTTACAATATTTTAGCAGACATGGATAGGATAAGGATGAAGATCGGGGACGAATATGGAAATCACAATCTAAAGCCTACTGCTGCTGCTATGAGTCAGTCAATCACACAAGATCTAAGGGAAGTTCCGTTTTCCAGAACGTAAGGACAAGGAGTAAGGAGGAGTTAGGAATCTAATAAAATGGTGTGATGCAAACAATATGCATCTTACCTTGGACAAGTGTAACATAGTCCCGTATTATAAAAATAACCAACCAATTTTCTATTCCTACAAGATTAACCACAAACCCCTACAAAGGATATCCTCTGTGAAAGATTTAACAAGGAGAACATCAGGTTTGTGTACCACGGATTTACACGAAAATTTCAGGACACTTTCCTTGCACCAAAATAACAGACACGTGCCCGGCCGTTCAACTCAATGCGCCTTTGTTTATGCAAAATTTGCAACTGAAAATCGAAGTTAGGCAACCACGC
>KZ309125.1:749887-769100 GCA_000376725.2 Ladona fulva | reverse complement strand
GTTCCAGAATATAACTACAATTTTGACCAATTAGTTTTGCCTTGTATTATTAATGAAAGTATGATGCTAAAAAAATTAGAGTGCTCCAATTGGAATCCTTGGATACCAGTAAGGGGCCTGGTCCTGATTTGATTTCTCCATTACTTTTAAAGTCCTTGGCTTCAAATCTTGCTGCTCCCCTTACTTTTATTTTCAACTCTTCTCTTTCAAATGATATCTATCCTGAATCCTTAAAATTCTCCTTCATAATAATTATATTTAAAAGTGGTAATCGAAACAATGTTAAAGAATACAGGCCTGTCACAATTCAATCAACTATTGCTAAACTGTTTGAAAGCAGTATCCTTGATATTATTATTTCTAGTCTGAGACCCACCATTAGCCCAGATCAACATGGGTTGCTTGAAGGTAGATCCACAGCTACTAATCTACTCACATTCCAAACTTCTGTACTTTCCCCTGATCACTCAGGTATCGAAGTTGATGTGGTGTACACAGATTTTAGTAAAGCCTTTGATAAAGTCAGCCATCCTCAGCTATTTGCCAAGTTAAAAGCATATGGTATTTGTGATACTCTACTTAACTGGTTTAAAAGCTATCTAACCAACCGTATCCAAAGTGTGAAAATTAATGGTTTGCTATCTTCAAGGATTAATATTAAATCTGGAGTTCCCCAGGGAACACTTTTGGGTCCCTTTATGTTTTTACTATTTATAAATAACATAGACCTTGGTTGTAATGTACGTAAGTTGTTATTTGCTGATAATCTAAAATTTTTGTTGCTATCGAGGCTGAAGAAAACTGTGATAAACTGCAACAAGGAGTTAGGAATCTAATAAAATGGTGTGATGCAAACAATATGCATCTTAACCTGGACAAGTGTAACATAGTCTCGTATTATAAAAATAACAAACCAATTTTCTATTCCTACAATATTAACAACAAACCCCTACAAAGGATATCCTCTGTGAAAGATTTAGGTATCACTATGACGTTTGATCTGACTTTTCGTGCTCACGTTGATAACATTTGCAATAAAGCATCCCAACTTATTGGGTTCATATGCAGGGTATCTAGAGACTTCACAGACCCAAAATCATTGCTATATTATATAAAACTTTAGTTCACTCCATTTTGGAATACTGTGTTATGGTATGGTTTCTCTATCATGCTGTATATATAAATAGGCTGGAGAAATTACAAAACAAAGTAATCAGAGTAATAGGATACAAGCTAGGTTATTCATACTCGGAAATACCCTATGATTATATTAGACTCGCGTAACACATACCTCATTTAGAACAGGGAAGGCAGTTTTCAAACCTACAATTGTGCGACGATGTATCAGCTCTTATTTGATATAATCATAATGTTGCAGGTTTTATTGTTCATTTTATATGTACTGTACTGGATTTAAATTACACTTGAATTTTGTGTCCTATATTTATTTTTACTGTTTTAATATTGAAGTTTAAAAACCGATTGTATTGTTTGTTGCTGGTTTTGATTCGTTTTATTTTATACTTTATTACTTTCCTATGTTTTCATAAATGTCCTTGTAAAAGGGTGACTGCCCGTAAATAAATAAATAAATAGAGTAAGGCTTTCTTTTTACTTTGATCAAAACGAACCATGCAACGGATTTCTATCAATTTTTCTTCAATCAGCGGCCAATAATGGACTACTTTCTATCCATAATGTCGCGACACTAATAGAAATTTTTTGAGTTAATACTAATGTGCTGAAGTATTTTGAGGTCGTCAATAAACATCTTACGCAGCAGGAAATGAGTCGCCAAGACAGAATGTTTACCTGGTAGAAGAGAGGGAGAACCAAACTAGGCTGAAGAAATCCATTGACTCAATTGCTGACGTCATAACAAGATTTGTTCGAATGTCTATGAAGCAAGCAAACTATTCAGAGGAACTATAAAGAAAAACGCCGAAGAAAGTTTCGAAATTCTAAAACGATAACATAAAATAAATCATAATTAGTTAAAAGACGCGCAGAAAACGATAAATATTACCTACTTCGTCTTAAATATTACAACATTTGGAATAATCAGCAATGAGCTGAAATTTTATAACATAGGCACAGCTCTAAAGCAACATATTTAAAAATGGTAAAGATAAGGTAAGATCGCATCGAAGACAACTAAGTAAATGAATACTGTTAATTTTGAAAAACAATCATCTCCTCGCTACAAAAATTATAAATCACGTACATAGCAAACATTTTTTCCTTACAACAACATTCTATATTGTATTAAACAATTTTTGTAATTTTAACAAAGTATTAAACAATAGACGGAACTTTCACGGATATGTTTATAAATGTACATTTAATTCTTACCAATAAATGAGAGAAGAAGACCTCTTAACGTTTTTCATACCAAAGTTGTGAACACTCAAAAGATTTCCTTGTTTGCCGATTTTTGCAAACATTTGAAATTTTAAAAATTAACGACTGAGCTGAGACTTTTCCATTGACGGTTTCTCGAGCAATTGTTTTGATTTAAAATAATTCAGCAGAGGTTGATTCTGGGAATTTTTAAGCGATGAAATAGTTTCGCTACGAAACCTAATTATATGTACTTTTGTTGCTTACACAGGGTATGAAAAGTTAACCCCAAGAAAGGAGATCATGATAGAATGGTTTGACTAGCAGAAGGTCAGTATGATCGTTTAAGAAGCTAGGGAGAAGAGGATATGGCGAAATCGAAGAGGATTTCGACGAAAAGAATATGGAAGAGGAAATATGAGGGTACATTGGCGCAGCAAAGGGGGGTTTCAGGGTTAAACCCCCCAAGAGGGTTAAATTCTATAAGAAGGACATCATAAAATAGTTCCTCATTCTTCGAAAGATGAATTATTTTGCTACATAACCCTGTGAATCTCATTTATTATCCAGTTAATGTTTTGAGGGGAATTTTGTAACATCTATTGTAGGATGTGCATGGTTATCCCGGCCCTGTAACGTAGGCATATTTTCGTCCTCTCAACTGCCTCGAACCCCCACCCCATAGGTGGCTGCGCCTCTGGGTGGGAGAAATACTGAAAACAGCTGGTTTTTGAAAACTTGAGAGTAGAGGAATTGCTACAGAATATGACGCAAGGCAAGAAACGGAAGACAATGACAATAAAAGAGGGCAGAGTAAGCTATCAATTAATTACGGAAAGTGCGTTCAGGTGAGAATTTTTGGGCGTATAAACCTAACTAACAGTGGAAATGTATTTTAAGTAAGAAGTTGACTCTCGAATCGATTTTGAGACAACGGCAGTCCTCACCGGCAGTGGTCGAGGTCCCTCTTGTTGCCGAGAAGGAGAGCGGGTGCGGCGAGGGGCGTGGCGCCCAACTGGTCCTCCTCCTGCTCGCCGTGCAGACGCGACAGCCTCGCCAACAGCCTCCGCGCGCACCGGAAGCTCCTCGTGTCGCACACGCTGTAGACCACCACAAACGCATCTCCCCACCTCAGCTGCTCCTCCTCCTCCCACTCCCACTCCTCTTCAAATTCCTCCTCCAACTCATAGTCCGCCTCCCCTCTGCCCAACGGCGCCCGGCTCCACGCCGTGCCGCTCACCTCCGATTCCTGAAATTTCAACTCATCCTCAACATACGACTATCTTCATGTTACGGGCGTTGCTGGGAGTGGATTATCCACACTTCGATACATTTTACGACAGTAAATGGCAGGCGGAATAATATTCCGTTCAGCACGAGCGCATTCGCTCTCAAGAATTGCAGACCGAAAAAGTTGACTCTCAAATTGCGTTTGAAAGGCGTAGTTTGCGTAGGAAAGACAAGACAATCAAGTTAAAGGAGCAGGAGGACTATAGGTAATCCCCATATACAGATATTGAAGTTCGGATGGATTTTGTGCACGTACCGAGACTTTGGAAGTGTCCAGGATCTCCACTTCCGTCCTGGCGCCACCTTCGAATACCACAGTGTGTTTGTAGAGAAAATCTGAGGGGAAAAAGAAATGGATATTGTTAGGTTTAGAAAGAATCTTTAACACTAGATATTAATAAAATAAAATCGTTGGATATTTGATATAAATGGAATTGATGGATAAAGAGCAGGTTTACATACAGGTCTGTCTTTTTACCTTTATTTTACGAAGGATAAAAGATTCTGCGATCGAAATTTATGAAAATTCAATGGGAATGGTTTAAAACTTTCAGCGGGCCGCATCCCGGCCCGCGGGCTGTATGTTTGGACAACAATACTTTAAAGAATGATGATTGAAAATGTTTGTACAATTTCGCGATAGTTAATGCACACATAGTATCCAATTGTCTTTTTATATTATGAGAGGTATTGAATATTTTTAGTTTAGGATAAAGCGCAGTATTAATTGCCTTACTTTAATCCTAACAAGGTATTCAATTTAATTGAAAATTTTAAAAATGGGTGCGATATAATACACTTCACCTTTTATTGACGTGGCTGTCGCCGATCGTGAGTAGAAGTTGTTTCTTACACAATTTAAGAGTTTTGCCACCACAACATAAATAGGAAGCAACATGTAATCAAACTATCTAAACATATGAATAATATGTTATTATAGGAACGTAATAACACTACTACTAACACTATTACTAATTTTTTCAACGTACAATTACAAAATTAGCGATTTATAGAACGAAATCTCAATTAGAAAATGACTCAAAATACCAAATTCACAAACGGAAATCTCAGTTTATCAACGAGTTGAAGTTTCGTTAAATAAATATTAAAATATTTTCATGCTTTAATAAATGAGCACCTAATATAAATTATGAAATAAATTACATTATGGACCCGAAGAGGTTTAAATATAATCATCATCTTCGGAAGTATTTCTCGTCAATAGAAGACATCGTTATTAAAAATCCAATCCAACAATAAATAATAATAATAATAAGTGCGAAAAGAACTGTTGTGCTATCCACTACTCAGTATCAACTATGAACTTTTTAAAATATGAAAAATAAAAAATCGTGCGGTCTCTGTAATACTGTATTAAAGACGGAAACAGACTATAAAGATTTAAAATTGAATCTAAGGACAACGAGAAAGTTAACTTTTATATTCTACTATCAAATTATTTTGACATATCTGTACTGTTAAAAATTAGTCTCACTGATTACTTGTTGATCGAGTCAACAATTCAACTTTTAAATTTTAGCAAATTTATTCGTGCTAATCTGATTTACTAAAAAGGTCGTGCTAACTAAGATTCCAAATTATAACATAAAAATGCTAAATCGGCTATTAAAATTATTCCTGCTGATCAGAACAACAACAAGAGAATAAATGAATCGTACTAATGTTTAATTGGCCTTGCTGGTTTCTTCTAAAATTAACCATTCCGTGAGGCAATAGTGCGACCAAACAGTAGCAGTTATTGTAACAAACTCAATAGCCAAGCTAAACTTCCACAGGTCAATACTGGCATTGAATGCATTGTTTGAAGACCATTCACTTCTAGCATTCTTGACTTAAGAATATTCTCTCCTCCCAAGGTCAAGTTTCATTCTTCTGTTTACTTAATAAATCCTGATGCTTTCTCTCGTTTGTTAGCAGCATATGCATTTTTTATTACGGATACTCGAGTTTACAGTAGAATAAAAATAAACAAGAGTTCCCTCAGAAAACAAACTGCACCAAATGTTAACATCTTTCATTTCTTTTGAATCGCACGACACGAGCATTTTTGTCTTTAAGTGACGAAATAGAGCGAAAAAAGCGTCACGAAGGTATGGAAAGTGCGTTTAATTTTCGATGTTTTACATTGAATAAGTTTCACTATAAAATGAAAATAAAATTCATTGTTTTATTTCCCTTATCTATTTGTAGTATCGCTGAGATATGGCGTCACATTCACAGAATAATGTTCTCCCAGCACAAAGTCTCTCTCCAATGACCGTAAATGATTTTCCATCTATTTTTAAATAAATCAATAAACTCTTTTACTTAAGAATCGATGAGGGAAATAACTAAAGAAGTAACAGAAATACTTCCAAAGTAGAAAAAAGGGCAAACGGCGGCATGTCTCAGCGTGAGGACTTCAGTTTTAGATGCTTTGGTTCAATGGTTTGGATATATTCCTTTATACTTGAGAGAGAAAAACGGTGAAATGAACATCCATTCAAAATTCAGATGTCAATTTTCGAATTCCTCCCAATATATAGTCCATCAAAAATCGCCTCAACATAAGGAAATTTCTTAACAAGTTGGAGTCCCACAATAACCATTATTCACTCACAGACGAGTTCAGCCCAAGTCTCCATTACGCCTTTGTCTGTGTGCTGCAAAGACAGCGTGAAACGACTCATGTCGTAGGAAAAAAAGGAAAACGAAATTTCTTTTTTCCGCCGCAACGAAGGAAGTCCGTTCCACAGTGTGTTCCATTGAAAAAGGCTTTCCTTTCAAAAGCAATACTTTATTCGACACAAGAAATCTGAAAAAGATCAACGAGATAGCGAGTGCTGAACTTAGTTCAAATGTTTTGTACTGTCGTAGATGCGCTACACCGAAGCAAAGAGCCATTTTTAACTCTAAATTTAATTAAATCGGGGAAGACTGTAACTAAAACAAGTTAAAAGATTCAAAGATACTTCATATCTAGTTTCAAAGTTGCTATAATGTATTCAAATAGTTTTCAGATCTTCCTTTGAAAACGGGCGGAATGACGATACAGAACCAAACGAAACAACAACTAAAACAACAGCAATTAAAACTATGTGCAATAAATTTCTCCAAACTAATCATAATTTCCCATAATGCTGTGAGACTTACTGGGGGAGATAGGGAAGAATCTCATCGATACAATTAAAGACCATCGAGATTGGAATCGAAGTTTTTTAAAGGGACTTCCGATGAAAGACATCGAGGAATACTTTAAGGATTTAATTTAATTTCAGTCAAGTCCCCTTCTCGTCGGCATTTCTTTCCTCATCATTGATTCACTCCACCCTTATGGAAGCACTGCATGGATCGCCGCTGCTTCCATTTAGATATATATGAATTTCGGTCGTTGAACTCTCTCTCTCTCTGGGGATCCCTTATTTCTAGCGCCGTTGCATTCCATCCAACCGTAACGGGATAAAATTATGCCTCGACTTTCTTTATGCTAACGATGTGTTTTGTCAAAAGTTTACAGTCTCTCTCTTGTGGACCGCCAACGCTTTCACTCCCAATTAATCGCAATCCCGACACTTTTCGATGGAATCGATCGTTGGAATCACCAAAGAAAGCGGAAATGTTAGAACACCAAGGGCGAATTTAAGAAGAGATGGAGTTCATGTGTACAATGTCGGTAATGCATTTTCACTGTACATACTTTAACAACAGCAAAGGGCTCGAGTCTTACTCCTGTGGGCCGCTCATACCGACATTTCGTTTGGGCATCAATTTGCGTATTTCTGCTCTATTTTTGAACAATTCTTCACAGTTTGTTTGGATCGTCAGTTACGAAAATACTAAAAGCGAGAATTTTATTTCAAATGGTCGATCGCATTTTTTCCTTCGTTTCTTCTTCAGATGACTATAAAAGATTACATACCACGGACTATCTACTGAAATGCATACAATTTTTACTACCGTATTTTCTGGCAAATAACAGGAATTCAGAAACTTCCGTCGATTTGATGATTGTTTAGTTAACCCGCACTTTATATACAACGATAATTTGATAAATGCCCTTAAAAAATTCGTTCGCATTTTTACGAAACGCCCAGCAAAATTCATACGGAAAAAACAGACATTTTTCAACGAACGAAATGAGGCAAATCTATCTTACATAATCCATCAAAGGCGTTGCAAAAAGATCACTATTGTGGAATTCCAACAAAAGAAGGACTTAACTCTCTACTGGACTGTACACGCGATTAATGAAGGCATTTCTGCCAAAGACAGTAACCGTATTAACGTAGAATTCCGCCATCGAAAGACTTTGAAGAACACTCAGAAAACAACGCCGATTAACTTTCGAATATAAAAATCAAACTCTTAGGATCTCATCGCGATGTCTCCCGGAAATAAAAGGTAAATCACACTTAACCTATTTTCCGGAATCCCTTTGCCACATTCTCTTTAAATAAAAAAAACAAAAGCGACAAATGGTGCAGCACTGCCGAAATTTGAGGATGCCACGTTCTGTTTTAATAACTTTTCTTTTGGTTTTGATGCTATAAAATTTAGTTACTTGCCGCATGCAAATGCAAACATGAAGATAGTTAATGCACACATAGTATCCAATTGTCTTTTTATATTATGAGAGGTATTGAATATTTTTAGTTTAGGATAAAGCGCAGTATTAATTGCCTTACTTTAATCCTAACAAGGTATTCAATTTAATTGAAAATTTTAAAAATGGGTGCGATATAATACACTTCACCTTTTATTGACGTGGCTGTCACCGATCGTGAGTAGAAGTTGTTTCTTACACAATTTAAGAGTTTTGCCACCACAACATAAATAGGAAGCAACATGTAATCAAACTATCTAAACATATGAATAATATGTTATTATAGGAACGTAATAACACTACTACTAACACTATTACTAATTTTTTCAACGTACAATTACAAAATTAGCGATTTATAGAACGAAATCTCAATTAGAAAATGACTCAAAATACCAAATTCACAAACGGAAATCTCAGTTTATCAACGAGTTGAAGTTTCGTTAAATAAATATTAAAATATTTTCATGCTTTAATAAATGAGCACCTAATATAAATTATGAAATAAATTACAGTGGTTACCAATAAGTTAAACAATATGAATCAATGAAACCATTCGAAATCATTTATATCGCTGAAGACGGAATATAGGTATCCGAAGCACCCATCAAGCACCTGCTGCAGGAGTGGAAACCTAACAAATGCGGACAGTCTGTTCATGTTAATATGGTACGATACCAAAGATTTTACAGATCCCAATACAGTTCTCAATACTTNTGGTTTTGATGCTATAAAATTTAGTTACTTGCCGCATGCAAATGCAAACATGAAGAATAACGAAGAGCAAATTAGAATTTTATTTCTAAATATCAGCGAGTAATAGCAGCTTTAAATTTCTTCGTATATATGCGCAAACTTTTCATTTTGTTTTGAGTTTAAACATTGTTGTTTATGCTGTGAAAATATTAAATTCTTTGCAAAATTGTCGGAGAACGTGTTTTCTTCGAATTAAGTTAAAAACTATAGTTTAAAATCGCCCAAAGAAGCCTAAAAATCGTAAATTTTTTATCTCCAAATACTAAAATTTGCACGTAGGCGGAGCGGCGAGAGAATACTTTCTCAGCTTAGGGCAAAATACACGGGATTTCAGTTCCCCGTAAGCGTATATACATACTGCTTAAAAACGTAGAGAAGGACGACACGCAGCACAAAAACACGGAGAATACGAACTATAAAAAGTTCGTATTAATATTATAGAAAGACAAACACTTCCAAAGTTTGCCGGTAACAGTTCTCGAGAAGATACCTCTGCACTACAATCGAATGTTATGAAAG
Organism: Ladona fulva; assembly: GCA_000376725.2. NCBI lineage: Eukaryota > Metazoa > Arthropoda > Insecta > Odonata > Libellulidae > Ladona > Ladona fulva. The sequence goes on along the minus strand of KZ309125.1, from coordinate 759,595 downwards.
TTCGGAAGAGATTAACGTAAAATTTCAGATCGATAGTTTAAGAACGGCCTAAGGTCTTTTGCCACAAAATACTTTTCGAGAAAACAGGCCCTCGGTAAAATCTGTATTGCATTGCAACCATTCAAATTTGTAATAAAAGAGTTCAATAAATACAAAACACTAAAAAGTATTATCTGAAGAGGAATGAAATTTAAAAGTATCGAAAAAAGTCGCAGCCTCGCTGTACACCAATAAACACCTCACTTCCTAGTCGAAAGGATTTTACTTAATCTGCTTTTCTTTGTCGCCCTCAATTCAAACTGTCAAAGTAACAAACGTCCAATGAAATAGGAATGGTTTTGCCTATTTTTTGCCTCTTAAAAGAGCAATACTGCCTAAAAAACCGAGTTTTAGAGCTTCTAAAGAAACGAAGAGTCCCGACGACTCATAAAAATAAAAAAAAAATATGTGAGGGATCTAAAATAAGAAATATTGACAGAAAAATATTAGCCTCGTACATTGCGTCCATTGATAACAAAATGGAGAATATTCTACCTAGATTTACTTAGCGCTTAACTTCGCTTTTCTCGTACAAATTCTATTAAACTCTTTGGATTATTTCTACTTTTATATGCCGTCGTACATTCAAACAGCTTTGTAGTGTGGATTGTTTTTGTATTCAACAAAATTTGCTGGTTTTATTTTTGGAGAAATATTGATCCCTTACTCGTACATCTGCCCTTTACGACGCCTTCGTACGCCTACTTTTTATCTGCCTGCTTCTTTTGCCTCGTTCTTTGAATACTTACTTAACTCAATTGATTGAATATTCCATCCTATATGTTCAACGGCCGTTTCTTTCATTGATTTGCTTATCCCTCACCCGATACATTCTCACGCATTCCTTTCATAATTTCGTCGCAGTTTTGTTTCGCCTCGTCTTTCCCTAATATTCTCTATTACTGCTTTTCATTCTCTTCCAGTACACAGCACTAACGAGGTCCCTCGCACTCATAACCTCAATCTCGATCAGAACTTCCGTGTGCTGCGAATTATTCGAGGATAACACATTCTTTAACGTCTCTGTCATTACATACGTCTTACACCCTTCCATTATTTTGAGAACTATTGTTTTGTTTGATGGAATAGCGTTTTGAACATATTAAAACGTTTTGTTGACACGTTTTCCTTTTCCTTGTCGAAACTTTGACAAAGTGTCTTGAGTGACGCAATTTTCAGTTTAATCGTTGTTAACCGTGAAAGACTTGAGTTAGTGATGCACTTTCCAGATCGATGTTTCCAAAGCGGTGGCGCACTACCCACTCGTAGTACTGTGGTGGGACTCGAGAAGCCATTTCATTTTATTCGTTGTACTTTTTTTTCTAATATTTTGCTTAACTGCGAGTTTATCTAATAATTCCAACGCTATTCAGCAAAAAACAAAAAGGTACTAGTAACTTGTTAAATTAAATCAATTAGCAAAACGAACTAATTTAATGACAATTGCGTACTCTTGAGAACAGAAAGCACAAGTGTTGGCCTGGTTGACGCTCGTTTCATTTCAGAATTCATTTTTAATTCATTTAAATGTGCTTCGCCTACCATGCCCTGATGAAGAGAATATTTTTCATTAGTCTTTTGTTGTAGAATAGAGAAAAATGTTTCTTTTATAAACTTTTATCTCAGCTTCATTCATGGATGTGATAATATGAAAGATTCTGAGGTATGAGTGATGCTGAATTGTTTAAGATCTCTCCTTTTTGAATGTCACGAAAAGTGTTGCTCGTAGAGTCACTGTGCTTCACATACATGGACTTGTTCCGCTACAGGCATTCGGTCTCAGTGAGGAAAGAAAACGAAAACTACCTCACTCCTCATTTTTCCTAGTCGCTTCAACTCTCTCTCCAAGCCTTTTCGTTGCTTATGGTGGAGGGATGGGGTTCTAACCACCTGGAGACTGTACAGACATTTAAATGACTTTCACGTTGCTTATACTAAATGAATAAAAGAAATAAAAACTGGCGATAAATAGAAACTACTGTTTGCATGACGCTGAAATTTTTTAAGTGATTTCCGATTTTATTCATAATCTTAATTTGAACGGGCTACGTAAATGAGAGAAAATTCAGCGAAAAATTGAAGCTTTGGTCCAAAATACGCTGAAAATTTGATTTTATTGGTTCATTTTGGGTATTAGTACAAAACACAGTGGAGCGAATAAAAATTCTGGTATTTGATAGGCTGACAATTTTGGAGGAGATCAGGAAAAAAAACAGGAGAATATCAGGAGAAATATAAGACCGAATAAATGGATTTGAAAAGACGATGGTAAGGAATGGATGAAAAACGGAATGCAACAGTCCAATCGGATGAAGAAATGAAGGTAAGGGGAGAATGTTCTCCTTAAGGGACGCCTTCTCTTGGGCCTTTTGTGGATCACAACCTTGGTTGGATGCGACGACCACTTTGAGCGCAATCTGCACATCGCAACCGAAGTGGCTTTTCCATTCCACGATTCTCGTCCTGAAAATGATCTAAACGTGATTTGAAACAATCCCAACCGGACAAGAAACCGTTTAAAACGCCGACTAAACCAGAGAGAGTTGAAATTGATCCCAAACACAGCACAGTGGGGCAGAACCGAAAACAGCTGTCCGAGAGGCCAAAAACTGTTTTTAGAATAGGGTATTGAAACTTTGCAAAGTCATGTAAAAAATATTGGATTTTAAGCAGCCGTGTTTCATTCTTAGTTATTTGTGTAATAATTGGCCAATTTTCACGAAAAAGGATATTCTGTGATTTTCGGAAAAACATTCAAGTTTGTTGCAATGTAAGGGCTGTTGACGTAAACTGATGGGAAAACAGACGATTCAGTATTCCAGTATGATTTATTATCCTTCGATTCGTCATAGTTTCATGAAATTCGCGGAGGAGCCACGTTGTGACGAGGCACCAGTTACAGGAGTGGAAACCTAACAAATGCGGACAGTCTGTTCATGTTAATATGGTACGATACCAAAGATTTTACAGATCCCAATACAGTTCTCAATACTTCTCTAAACTTCCGATTCGATTTCCTCTAATTATTGAGTCTTTATTTTATGTCGTTAGCTGTTAGCAAGTTGTTACTTGTGGAAGTTTTTTCTTCAAAGATTTAAAACCAACCCAACGCAGCTAAAGAATAAAATAAAAACGGATCCGAAGGATTGTCATTAGGTATTAATCCTGTTATAAATTGTGTTTGTAGAGTATCAGTAAAACCATATACGTAACTGAAAGGAAGAATCCCAACTATTCTATGAGTAGTATTTTATTCGCCAAAGTTCCGTGGCGTCCCGTGTTATTTTATGGCCGTGATGATCTGAAATCTACTGAGTGATGCTGAATCATGATGCCGCACTCCTCATCGCCTCAGTCCCCTCTCCGTCGTTAATTGTAGAGGGACATCCAGCCCGCTGGTCCAACCATCACTTTCCCAGGGTAGCAGGTGAATCGAAACAGTTTCTTCACATTCAGAAACCTAATACGTTGAAGTGGAAGTTGGATTTGTTTCAATAGGGATCCTTCGGATCCGTTTTTATTTTATTCTTTAGCTGCGTTGGGTTGGTTTTAAATCTTTGAAGAAAAAACTTCCACAAGTAACAACTTAACAACAGCTAACGACATAAAATAAAGACTCAATAATTAGAGGAAATCGAATCGGAAGTTTAGAGAAGTATCGACAATTGTATTGGGATCTGTAAAATCTTTGGTATCGTTCCATAATAACTTGAACAGACTGTCCGCATTGTTTATCTTTGTTAGGTTTCCACTCCTGCAGCAGGTGCTTGATGGGTGCTTCGGATACCTATATTCCGTCTTCAGCGATATAAATGATTTCGAATGGTTTCATTGATTCATATTGTTTAACTTATTGGTAACCACTGTAATTTATTTCATAGGTATGCTTGAAGAAAGAAAATAACATTTCAACACATTAGTGTATCTAAGTGGTTTATGTTAAGTTGGTTAATGACTCTAATGGTTTATTTAATTATGGTTTAAAAACCCTCCGTAAGCCATATGTCGGAAGATAAAAATGGCGTTTATAGATCAAACTGGAAGTTCCGGATTACCGATTTCTAGGAATTCCCACACGCGAATTTCGTAAACAAACAATCTTCAAGGGCGTCCACGTATCATTTTCTATGAGGACACTCCTGAAGATGGAAGCTTAGTTTCCGAATTACTCATTGGGAAATTCCTTGAAATCAGGAATCCGAAATTTCCCGTTTGCGTCCAAACGCAAGTTCTATCCGCCGTCACACAGGAGGGTTTTAAAATCTTTAATGGTATACTTAAATAGCAATTTGTAATTCTGTCCACGTGGGCCGTTACTGGGCAAGGTCGAAATTAGAGGATGAACCTACCTCAAGGAGGAGAAGTGAATGGCCCAGAGGAGAGGGCGGATATGCGGTACCTCAGGGGCCCCGTTATTCCAAAATTACACATCTCTTTCCTTCCAATCGAAAAAAGATTAAATGAAAAGAGGGCAGTCTCTTCCATTTCTGAAGCAGTTCTAACAGGACCATAAAACGGCACCAAAGTATCCAAAGAGAGCTCAAAATACACAGATATTATATTTAGCTGATATTACTATTAGCTGAAGAAGGTATTCTCTAAGATTATCTTCATTGCTGTCTTTCATACATTTACAAGGAGTAACAACAGTGGAGCTTACGATAAGATAATTTCTATTGCATTTCTATTTTTCCTTTATTTGCGTCTCGACATCTTTCAATGTCATTCAGCTAACGGCCGATATTAACGATATTCACAGAAACGATTTAAATCGAACCGATGTAACGCTCTCTACATCCAGTTTGACGTCTCAAATCAATTAAAAACTTACACTTTTGCTATTGCGAAAGGCGGTTAATCGCCAACGGACATATCGCATGCAAATCTAAGGAAAGGTGTTCTTCTAATTCATTAACAGAGGTTGTAAGAAAGCCGATGTTGTAAGAAAAGAAGACAAAGGCGTGGGATTGTTTACATTTGCTCCGTGAGCCACCGGAGGCGTATGGCAGGTGTTTTGGCTCTCCAAAGAAAATGGGATTAAGTCTCGATTAATTTACATTCCAATGGCGTATGGCAGGGGGTGTATCAACACCAACATCCTCTCCCAATTCCCAAGCAGAAACGGACATGAATAAGTCTGACCGATTAGCTTCTCTGCGGAACGAATGATTGTCTTCGACGGTAATTAATTCCACTTTGTCGTCGCCTCTTGGAGATCGTTTTGTACTCAAATGTCTTCAACTTCGTCTAAAAATTCGAAAGTTGGTTATTTTTAGTCTTTGATACATTCTTGTTTAATACATCTGAATCTTTAATTTATTAGTTTATGTGACCTATACATTCAAAATGGGACAAAACGATCAACTGACCGGGACCAAACCGGGACAGTTCCAGCGAAAACGGGAAATATGGAAAGCCTACGTATGGGAAGGCTGTTAAAAAATGAATGTCGGCGAAAAATGTTAAAACACGAAATGCATGAAGTTTATGTGGAATAACAGAATTTCTTATTTCATCAATGAGTGAGGCATTTAATGAATTTCTACATTTTGAAATGATTGAATGAGAGTAGCTTAAAATTAAATGATAATTGAATGAACTAGATGTAATGTATAACTTTTAAATTGAATGGCTTTGAGCTGGATTTAACGAGAGATTTAATTCTCAGGGAGTATTCCCTGGATTCAAAGAGTCAAAATTAATTAATCACAAATTTTAGCTCCGCCCATCAGCTCTCTTGGGCCAATCGGAAGCAATCGCGAAAGAAACGGGAATAAAAAAGACGTAAATGAACGATTATTCGAGTAAAGAACACGGCAAACCAGGGAAGAGAATACATCCAGGTGACAGAAACTCGAACCCACGTCTCCCTGTTTCCATTTCGTGACCACTGAATCACCACTTCGAAGAATCCCAGTCACATCGATATTTTATCTTTTCAAGTACATTCTCTATTTTTTAAGACTTGTCAGTAAAATACAGCCTTTTTTTAAGGAAATACGTAAAAATTATTGAGAATATGAGAATACAGATTTGGCAGATTCTGTCACATACGTTTACGATTCAAAGAGAAGTGCCATTATGGAATAACTACTTAGTTCCTTAGTTCTTAGTTTTAAAAGAAATTCTCTGCCAAGAAATCCATAAGAACGCCTTTGCTTAGGTAAGAATGTTTTCTAAGCCAATTGTGAGCCAATTTCCGAGGACATTTCTAACTAGCACATTCTTAACTCAAATTGAACTTTAATAAAGAGAATCCATTTGAAATCAGAGTTAAATCTGTTTTGGAGCAGTTAAAAGTGCAGCAGCAAAACATCCACTTAGAAAAGCTTTATCAGTACAGACATAAGAAAATTTAAAGTAGAAATATTTTTAAGTAAATTAAATATGGAAGTACTCGACTCACCTCTACTAGAACTATACTCTCCAATGAATCTTTTGGTCAGGTAGCGAACTGTAACCGCTGAAAGTAGACAGAGAATAACCACATCACATTCACACGTATTTTCAATATCCCACAAACAGATTTCTACGTCTACATTTTTTCGAATACACTACACTAAATGTCAGACGTAATGGGAAAAAAGGCGAATTAAGAGATCTCTTTCATTATTCATTGATATCATTTCAGCCGTCCCCACAACTGGCGGCGGTTACCTCTTTACGCATACACCATCATAATTATTATTAAACAGGAATATATGCGAGTTATTACACAGAATTATTTAATTTCGTAAAACAACACATTTGCCGTTCGCTGAGATTTCCGAAGGGCGCACAACTTTAAGGTCCTCGAATGCATTTCTGCGAATTCCTAACATTTTCTCCCAAACGCTTATTTTTGAGTTAATTGTGCAAGCGTGAATCGCCCGACCACTTCCACTCCAACAAAAGGCTGCGTTTTTGTATTTCTCATTTGAAGCTTCAGAATAGGCAAAGAATAGGCATGTAAACCGGAAAAGTAAGTCTTCTCTAGGAGTATTTCAGACCATTTAGATTCAACGTGTTTGCCATCGGAGAAAATTTACCGATTGATTTCACTTTTTTTAGATTAAGTTTTTAGTTTGCCATTTTAAGTGGTATAAAACCACTTTACACGGGTATTAGCGGCCTTCCGAAGGCATATTGCATAGCCTAAATTAGCCGATGTAAGGAAGGCTGTCTTCATTTATCCTGTTTATATGTTCGTCATTTACAACTAAAGCAGTGCCCACTTATTCAAGTAGTTGAAGGCCATTTGGTCCAAATTTCAAGTTGCTTTCAATCGCATTTCACGGAAGATTCCTTCAATGTCACGGTGATCTTGAAGTTGCAGAGCACCGCCGTCATCCACCGCCGCCATCGAAACGCCGACAACCATTCTTATTATAACTGAAACATCGTTTGTTGTTTTCTTTGTGATATGCAAGACTTACCTAGGAAAGATTGTGTTATGAAATGAAAGATTGGCAAAAATTTAGAGGAAAGAATTGCGGATGACTGAATACGAGAAACGAATATTTGTGCGGTGGATTTAATCAAAGAATTGGAATTAAAGAAAGATTCTCTCTCAACAACATAAATACTCTTAAGGTTTTGGAATATACCTATATTTACTACAGATTTGATCGCAGTCTTTCCTAATTTGCAAATAGCTTTTCGTGTTTTATTGATTCTTCAGGAAACCGATGCGGATAAGATAATGATAATCAAAAGTATTGTGAACTATTAACTCATAATGACCATTCACTATGTGTGCATACGAAATATGCATAATTAAGCGTTACTGATGTTTTGTGGCAAATAAAGTCATGAAACACTGGTTTTTCAACTCTTACAAAATAATTTTTACCTGCAAATCATTAAATGTATGGTTTTGGTATTTAATTGAAAGGGCGACAAATTATGTTCGCACTCGGGTGGCAGATACGGCTCTGGTCACACCGCACGTACTACATAGGGAGTGTATTATACAGGGAGTTATTGACTTGCGACCGGCTTAAGTTCTCAGTGACAAACCGTAAGCCCATTTGGAAGTCAATAGAATCTCCTAAAATTGTACCATTAAACTGTAATGTATGTACATAATCGAATCATTTGTTTATTTTACACGTGTTATAAGAGAAACTGATGAAATTACATTGACATTATTTATATAGCGACAAAAGTTTTAAAAGTTTTGGGGCTTTCGTTTACTGAGATCGAGACGAACACAATCGACAAACTAGATTAATTGGTCGTTAATGAAATTAGCGGTCGTGAGTCGAATACGTCGAGAATTATAGCATGGTGACAAAAGAATCGATACTTTTTCAAGTAACGTAACCCAAACGTGACTTGATCATTACTGTCACAATTAAGACCGTTATCTAATGCCGTTCTAAAGGAATATTTAATAATATTTTTTGGTGCTTGATATTTCAGAGAGGAAGAGTAATGAATTTAACGTGAGAAGAAATGTAGCACTCACTTTCATTTGGAATGGCACCACCTTCACCCGAAGTCGATGCTATTCGAAATGAAAAGAAAATAAAAGAAACAGGAAATAACATTTCGCCGCGAAATGACCCAAATTTCGTAAGTAAAAAAGTAAACACCGCGCATGGATAAAGCTAGCATCTCATTAAGTATTCAAATTAAAAGCTATGAATGTATGAGATAATTGGAGTAAATTTAACAAAATCCAAGGGTTTGCGTAAATAACGTACAACTTCACTTGGATTCTCTCTGCTTCTGTCGTCTTAAATAATCTTTAAAATAATTGTTTTAAGAATTTACTAAGTTAACCGTCAGATTTTACTTCCTTTATTTACCTGCAGGTTTATTTTCTTTAAAATTAAATGATTCAAGTGATAATTGGTGGAACTTATTCATGTTTTAATCAAGTATAATATAATCAATAATAAAAGATAAAACTAACTCCATCCACTGAAATATTAAATTAAATACACCTGCAGGTAAGGCACAATCAACGAAAAGGAACCTTATGTTTTCAATACCTGTATGAACGATACGTTACTGTAAAGAAATATAAATAAATAATGGTATATTTGAAAAACTATACTAATTCTATCCACATCTATAATAATACGTCTTATAATACGTTTTAGTAGCAATTACTGGGGTAGATACCGTGATAGCCATCAGAGTTGCCTCACGGGTAATAAATAATATCCTTCTAAGAAATATCATCACTTAATTCTCCTTAGGGTCGGTGGAAACAATTTGGAGGAATCCCGCGAGGTTTGGAATAACAAAGGAAAAAACAGAAATTGCTGTCATCGGCGAAGGAACCCAAGATTCCTCTTTTGAAATTTCTCTCCATATATTCACCGAGACCCAGGGAGGTAATCAAATATTTCTGGAAATCCGATTGCTCTAACAATATTGGTAGCAGTATTGTTAAGAGCGCCTCGTCAACCGAGGTCCTTGAGATGGGCCCATACCAAGAATCGAACCACTACCTCCGAAGTATAAAGCACAACCCACTTGGCTATGGGAGAGCACTACTGACATGGTCTTGTCCAACTAACAGACTTTCCACAACAAAAACTACTGCGCTCTCGACGGGCTGATGCTGGGGAGAGGAATAGATGATAGCGAGAAGAAAAGATGCTGGATAGAGGAAGAGATGATGGCGAGAAGAAAAGATGCTGGATAGAGGAAGAGATGATGGCGAGAAGAAAAGAT
>KZ309125.1:701537-744519 GCA_000376725.2 Ladona fulva | reverse complement strand
AGAGGAAGAGATGCTGGAGAGAGGAAGAGATGCTGGAGAGAGGGAGAGATGCTGGAGAGAGGAATAGATGCTGGAGAGAGCAAGTGATGCTGGAGAGAGGAAGAGATGCTGTAGAGAGGAAGAGATGCTGGAGAGAGGAAGTGATGTTGGAGAGAGGGAGAGATGCTGGAGAGAGGGAGAGATGCTGGAAAGAGAAAGAGATGCTGGAGAGAGGAAGAGATGTTGGAGAGAGGAAGAGATGCTGGAGGGAGGAAGTGATGCTGGAGGGAGGAAGTGATGCTGGAGAGAGGAAGTGATGTTTGAGAGAGGGAGAGATGCTGGAGATAGGGAGATCATTAAAGAGGAGATTATTAAAGTGTGGGTCTAATCATCAAGTTAACGAAAAGCACGAAATATGAAGAAAGTTTAAAGTCATAAAACGGGCTAAAGAATCTAAGCTACACTAGGGGTTTTCAATGCAACAGATTAAATGGATTGGAGAAAGAATGAAGGTGCTATGGGAAAATGTTATATGAGGAGTAGCTTGCTGACCAGATTTAGAAAATAACGTTGCAAAATGTGTACAGGAAAAGAGGCGGAATTGGTACGTTGTTAATATAGGTATGACCAGGGCTTATGCATTGAAGTGGGCCAATCCAGCACAAGGATAAGTAACAGAAGGTTGGTGCAATCGTTTCATGAACTGGAGAAATCTGGCTATACGACAGAAAGCAAAATTGGCGCAGAAATTGCCACATCAGACCATAAAGTCACGAGTTTTCACATGTTTGTTATAAAAATACAACTTCCCGTTGTCTAACAATATATAATAATAATTTGGTAATTTGGATGAAACGACGATGAACGTGGACATGATAAACAATAGAACTGAGGAATAAAGACGTAAATACTGTTCAAGTCAGAAGTACAGGCCATGAAAAGAACAGCATTACATTAGTATTATTATTCATGGCAGATGGAAGGAAGTCAATACCCACGGTCATTTTCAAAAGAAATACTACTCCTAAAATGAATTTCCCGCCAGGAATTTTCGTACATTTTCATGAAAAGGGGTACATACGAGGATGGAGTAAAATTGTGGGCGGAAAATGTGTGGCGATTTTGTATGTATTGTGTATCCTACACTTGGGCGAACAGGCACTCGACGAAAGCAACTGTTGGTTGATGTTCCACGTAACGGAGAACACTAAAAATTGTTCAGCAATACTAAGATTGCTGTTATACCGGAACTTCGATGCTTTAGACGTCTCTCTGAATAAACCATTGAAAGATGACATGCGTGAACAATGGAGTGATGCCGTATGAAGAAGGTGGAGCTGTGCAGACGGCATCACTTGATGTGATTTCGTGACCAAATAACGGGAAAAAGTGAAAGTGGAAAGAGTGATCAAATCCTTCAAAAAGTGTGGGATTTCTAATGCCACGGATGGCACTGACGAAGCGGAAATCGACAGAACGGGATACAAATGACAACGAAAGTGAGTATTTTTTTGACTTGAGGAGCTCTTTTCCCTTAGATTATGAAGGTGGCGGTTTTGCAGGATTTCAAATACGTTGGCGAGTGATGTTTTATTTTACAATGGTTTTAATTGATATAAATTTCAATCTAACATTTTTTGTATCTGTCCTATAAGACGACCACGGATTTTGAGGGGGCATTTTCCTTTGATTCAACTATCGTCTTATCTGCAGAAATATACAGTAACTGTATTGATAGGAATTCTCTACCCTGAAGACCCAAGTACAAGAGACTTGTACCAGCAGGGTAAAGAATTCTTTGATTCGTATCAATACAGTTAACTCCCGATTATTCGGGCATGATTTTCTTATTCTTCGTTTATACATTTCGTATTTTCAAGTCAGCGTGTACACTTTTTTACCTAAATATATTCAATAGAAATTAGGAGTGATAACTCCTAAATGGTAGAGAAATAATAGAAATGAATGAAGTGAGATGCGTTCGCCTCTAAGGGCTTTTAATAAAGTAGCACACGCCAGAGCCAATTCATCGCCAAACTCAAATTCCAAATATTTCCATTGGACATTTAAACGGACGGCCGATCAATTTAACGATAGAACTATTGCTCAATCGCGTCGCACTTTCTCTCCAATATCCTTCTCTATAAAAAATACTCATCGACGGTTCTATTGTAATTGGCTCCCCAACAGCAAGGCGTTGAGTAAAGTAATTGTGAAACTAGTGCATGATTTCTCTCATAGCAGTTGAAAACATTTCCAGGAAATGCATTCAGATAGAAATTCATCAAAATTATAGATGCCTTAAAGTCAAGATTCTGCACGTGATGTATTGTAACGTTAATTTGTGAAGAGGTGCTTTCGAGGATATGAAATTTCAATAGTTGGTAAATACCGTGAAAACACAAAGTTTAAAGAAATATCGGTATACATTCTTTTGCGCAGAGTCGATCGGATTTTGCGACGACAATTTTCACAGAATCTTCTTTTAGAGGTATTTTCTCGCTTCCATGAAGCTGCTGCTGTTGCACTGCTAAAGATGCTTATATAGCTGAGGTAATTTTACACATCTACCCACAGGGAATTGAACCCGGGACCACTATCGCCGAGAGCGAACACGTCGCCCGCTTGGCTCCTCGGGAGCCCTAAATGGCTGCCATTCAACGATTTACGAAGGAAATTGAAAGCAGAAACTGCATTTGAACATAAATGTGCTAAGCGACACTTTTTGGAGTCGCTTGAGATCTTACTGATGATGTTTCCATTAAAGAACTTTAGCTATTCCACGAGTCTTTTAATTTCATACACCTTTTTTTGTTGTTTTAAAAATTAATATAATTGTCATCTGAGAGAAATGATTAAATAATAACCTAATTGTTCTGAAAGGTATTTCTTATTGAAAAAATTATCTATTTGGGAATTTCTGGGGAGGAACACACGAAATCCAAAGACAGTTCTTAACTAACTAAAGGTGTCTTTACCGTTTAGTCTAAAAATATTTATAAAATCATAAACCTGTCTAAACTGTGCCTGTCTTAGTACACCCATTATATCTTATTTTCACGTTCATAATCGTAGAAATGAGCTCCGATAAAAGTGTAAAACGCAGCACTCGGTGGATATAAAACGTCTCTTAGCCATCAGACCAAATTTGAGCTTCAATCCCTCAATCGGATGCCCAGGAAAGGGATTGAGGTGGTATTGGAAACATGAGGAATGGAGTAGTTTCCTCTTGCCTGAACCAGGATGCCGCGAGGAAAAGTAAGTGAAGCGCAAAGTCCCAATCGATTTGTCATAGTATTCAATAAGAAGAGACCACCTTTATGTTCAGCATAAATACTCACCTATTTTCGTATTTTTACAGCCATAAATAAGACTGGGACAAAAGTAAGCGAAGGTAAAATTCCCTTATCTTTTGCAGAAAGACCAATTAAAAGTATTCCCTCCACCAAGCTATCTATGGTGATAGGATCATCCAACTTGGTAGCAACAATGACTCCGTGACTGATTCCGACGCAATTTTACTGAACCAGCAACAAAGGTGGAATGGAATGAGTCATGAAGGAAAATGGGTTCGCAGGTAAGGAATTTTGACGACATTTCTAGCATATTTTAAATGAGTTTACCATACATAAAGTCGTAAACGTTGTTTGAAGGTGTCCTCGACAGCTAATCATCTCAACAAATCGTGAGCGTCAGGAAGTTTCAAAAAGAAGAAGAAAGTCTTTGAGAATATTTAATGATATTTGCAAACAATCCACCGTTAAAATCTCCGAACCGCTTCGTTTAAATATAATTTTCTCAGCTTCGTTCCGCAGTTATTTGATTACGCCCAGTTTAGAAGTTTGATGGAACGTCATTCTTCCCTAAGAAATGTAAACATACAGTCCACAGGTTAACTCCTTCTGAACTTGACGGTTGCTGGAACATCTCTTAAGGAATTATGCTCACAAAATCCATTATTCTCTAACAAATTACGCATACCAAACTCACAATACATATTCACTAACTTTTTTTGATTGGGCTCCCGGATAGTCGAGTGGGTCTTCGATTCCCGTAGTGTGCCCATATGAGCAGAATGACCTCCCCTGTCGATGCTATTTTAACAATACCATTACTTTTCTTCTGAGATTTTTTCTGGAGACTTTAACGAACGTCGATCAGTGAATCAATGCATGCTTTTCGAAGTGTTCTTCTCACTTTCAAAATCAACTGCTTCAAGTCTACATTTTACTATAAGAGCGTACAAAATATTTTTGCTTCAAAGTTTCAAAGCGAAGACTTCTGAAAAGATTGGTAACCTGCGGCCTCTGCTTCGCTTCTTCGTTAGCATAATTTTGTTTCCGTCTCATGAAAAAGTAATTTCCTGATAAAATGGATGATATTTTCCCTTGCAACTATCCCTTATCGATTTCCTCTTTCTATGCATCACATATACGCTTTCCTATTTTCTGGAAGCAAACGTTTCCAAAGCGGATTTATAATTCAGAAGGGCTCATAAAGAATCTGCAGATTGTTAACGTGCATTTGGCTCCGTCCTTAAGAAGGAAGAAAGAGAACTTCGAAGATCCCAAACGCAGAGGAGTCTCCAATATGGATTAAAGACGCACACAAATAGTTTAAATATATAAGTCTCCTTAAGCAGGTGGATGAAGCAACTGATTGAGCAGCTGTAATGTTTAACAGCAATGCTCTGAGCCTCGAGAGAAGTTCCGCAGCTTCTTCATGGCATAATTTAACTTTCAAACTTGGCGGCTTGCAGGGCACTTACAAAGACAAACAGTTCATTTCGTTACCATGACGACTACACCAATTAAACTGAGTTACGAGCAATGTCTACAAACAGGAGGGAAAGGGTGTGAGATAACTCCAAGATAATGCGCAAAATAGGGCAATGAAGTCAGACGTCGTTTTTCCATCGGATTCTTACATAAACACAGCTTCTCTGTATTCGCTTCTCACTCATCCTCTCATATTTTCTTCAAGTCGTAGAAGGTAGGATACTTCTTAAGGGTACCACCCACCTCATTTAACCAGCGTTTCCTCTGTTTTCATTCATTCTGCTTTCATCCACCATTTCCCGAATTCTAATCCAACTACGCCAATGCCAATCAACTCCTTCCCGTTTACTAATCACCACTCATCAAATAGTGTACGGTTCAACGTAAATATGATATAAATTTAGATATCACTTTCATTGCAATTTTACGGATATCTATAATATGTAATAGTAATGTATGCACTTCAGAATGAATAATTAAAGAGAGTTGAATATTTATTTAGATCTACAATCTTCCATTGCCTCGACTTCGTAAAAAGCATTTTCCTCAGCGACAGTACCGTATCCAGGATATATTCGTATCTATGGCAGACAGTTCGAGACAGTTGAGAGGACGAAAGTATGCCAACAGGGCCGGAATAATCAGGCACATCCTACAAGAGATGTTACAAAAATTCCCCTGAAAAGCATTATTTGGATAGAAAACGAGGAGATTTGCTCGGTTATGTAGCAAAACAATTGATCTTTCCGAGATTTGGCAACTAGACTGTGGTATCTTTCTTAATGAATGTAACCATTTTCGGGAGGGGGTTAACCCTGAAAGCCCCCCCCCCCCTTCCCTGCACCACTACTCCACGCTACTAAGCCACGCCTATGGCTGCATTCATTGACACAACTTAAGACAAATGAATTCTGGAATGCTCATAGAAATGAGACACGCTAAATCTCGAGAAAGAAATAAAGACCGATATCTCTGTAACGAATGCGACGTTTTCGATGGCGGAAGTGACAAATCTTGAAATGGCTACTTTCGTTTCCTTTTCCACCTCACGAGGTCCCAATTTAATAAATGTCTCTCGAAATCGAATTGAACAACACAGAAAAATTAAAAATGCATTCTAATAGCAATCCAGTTTGAAGGCGTCTTTTAAATAAATCCGTGCAAAGAAAAGGAGCAAAATAGTGATGTAGACAGACAGACAGTGAGTAATAAGTTTACTTCCGTTCATACTTCAACAGTAGAGAACCACAGAAATAGTCATAACTTCAACCTGATTAAAAATAACCCCTGTCGAGAATGCCATTAGTCACACTAGTATTGTTGTATTGTTTACATTTTCCCTCGTCATCGATTGTCGGAAGTGGAAGCTTTTTTTGTATTTCCATAAGGTTTCTTTCATTTTTATCATAACGAATTACTTTGCAAATTGGAGATCGCTAATAACTCGAAGGTAGAAATTAGCTAACGATTAAAGAGATTCCGACACACGTATACCGAGGAATATTCGAAAAGTCTTTGAAAAGGAATGTTGCGACTGACTCTGGAATTGCTCAGAAGATTGCTTAGATTTCTATCGCCGAAGGCAAGTCATTGTCCCCGGTTTGAGCGATTATTTTGAAATTCGGTAAATTAGCGGAAAGTAGTTGAATTTTATCACCTTTTTCAAGCATTTTAATGATACAAGTTTGAGAAATCTTGAATTGGTTTAATCGAATCCATTGGCGCTAACGAGACGGAAGATGCATACACTCAAAACTATTCACAGGATGACCATAATTCGAGAGGACAAGACGATCGTATTTTCTCGGTAGTTTCCTCACATTTGAATATTTCTAAAACCAAATACCTGAGACGAAAAGATTGGAGAAATTTTGTTTGAGTTAGAAATTGTCGGAGGAATTAAAGTAAGGCTGCAAGTGGAAGATTCCCACCTTCTTATGGATACGAAACTTGGGTCTGTAAAGAGCAGATTAGGGCAGTTAATACGATCACTGCGGATCCCTCCACCGTTAGAGTGATAAATGCATTGGAAATGGAGAGATCCGCAGTGAACGAGTTAAGATGGCTTCAAAAGCAGAAGTGATAGTGATTGTGATGACAACATAGAAATGGCTGATAGAAAGGTTGCGTTTGACATCGGTTTGCACAAAGATGGCACACGATGAGATTGTAAATGGCCCAAAAGGAAGAGGAAATCATAAGAAAATCTACTTGGATGAAATGCTGCTTGGGGAGTAAGTGCGGCGAATGGAATTAGTGCGGATGCGGCGGAAGAAGCAAAAGTAGAAAAGTATGGAGAAAAGTCTTGCATAGAAGAGAGACTTTCCCAGGGCTGCGGGAATCGACACTAACAAAACATCGACTTTATTCGGGCGATATCAATAATCCCATCTTTCTTTTTTCCGAGCACGAAAGTAATATTTAAGTAATCCTACATATGGCACGTATCACTCAGCCACTTAGTTCACATTTACATTTAATAATTCCTAATTACGGAACAAAATTAGTACATCCTGCGGAGGTTTCAGAGTAAAGGCAACGTGTTATTCGACTATTTATATTTGATATCGGAAAGTATCATTAATAACAAATTAAATTGTCACCTAACGATTGTTACGCACGAAAGAGAATAGCAGGAGATTGGAAACTTGTCTGCGACGACCCGTTCGGACGAAAATATTTTCTCTGTGGTGAGAGAAATGGTTCTCGACTGGTTTCGCAGCACTCACCCGACTTCCCGACGCAACTGCTGCCCAACACAACCACGCGAATGCGGTTGAAGTTGGTCATCATCTCCTCTGCTCTCGCAGATGTTCGTTTCCGCTGAGGGGTTATGGACCCCAAAAGGCACGTTTCACTTCACGGACCAACACGCGGGGACGTATTTTACACGAATCACCAAAGTCATGTTCAAAACACTCCGAAAACCATCCGATTGAGGCAGCAAGAAAGAAGGTCGCCCTTAGGAACCGACGTCTCTCCCAGGGAAAAGCACTACCACGACTGGAAATTTCTTCCTCCCTCGTGTACATCTGGCAACGCTGTATTCAGCGGCCGCTGCGCTTGAATTTGCTCCAGTTCGAGCCGGCCCTTCTAATTTTCAGAAACGAGATGTTCTGAGGGAAAAGCACCGAAGAAATGACAGAAAAACAGATTAAGAAAAGGGACTTCAGATGGATGTTTACCAAATAGACTTGTCTTCGTTTTATTCGGGTTTATGTACTGGGCCGGCGCCTTTGGAAGGGCGTTCCTTCCGTAAAAATACTTTTCAAATTGCCATTTTTAAAGACTCCTTCTTTTACGAAAGATATTTTATATTGGGATTGGGAAGGGACTGGGACTAAAAATCGGCGATTATTATTGACTGCGATCAATTTATTCACGAAACATTAAATTCAAAATTAATTCTGCAGAAAATTCCACCAGAAAAACCATTTTTATGATTGCTTGAATTTTTCCTTAATCAATCAAATAGCAATTCTAATGAAAATTCTCAAACCGAGATTTATCTACACTGGGAACACCGAACAAATTGCCGTGTAACTGGTTTTTATATGAAATTGTAGAATTCACGCTTCACTAAAAACTCGGACAAACGACATGCGCCCCCAAACCCCGGCTCGCCCGTGTCTCAGGACGGTCCTGTTCATGAAAACGTTCAAGTAAAGATAATGGAACCTCGGGAAAATGTTGAGCCCGTTTTCACATCTCACAATTTGTGTTTGAATAAATTCAAAAGGCTGAATTATCTGCATTATATCCACATAAATAATTAAAATATAATGCAGTTATTTAATTCTTCTCATTCATTTTCATGCTCTGCATACTCTTGCACTGACGTAAGACATGGCCCGTAAAGAAAAAGGCCCTCAGCGTTTGGAGGTCCCGAAAGATATGGAACCAAAAATTTTAACATAAAAAAAGGCCGTGTGCACGGTTTGGGAAACATATTTAACATAATTAAGAATCAAAAGTAATTATTCTTCATGGATACATAAGAGTTACGTAGCACGCTCGCATTTCCAAATTTATCCTTACCTAGCTTAAATCTTGGCTTCGTTTTTGCGATTCCAGGTGATCATTAGGTGGTCACCAAACTCTGGTTGACGTATATAAAACGCAGCAAGGTTTTTGGGATTGCATTCTACAATTTTAGAGAAATAAATACCACGGAAAATCTATCGGGGATACCCTACATGTCCTAGCATCGAACCCATGGCCTCCATGGTAATCGCCTTTACTGCATGAGATAGAAACCCATATCTACAAACCAGATCGTGAATTTCAACCTTGGCGAAAATGCCTAAAACGAATTTTCGAAAATCGGCGCAATGTATTTAAACGGGAAAAGTACCATTTTCGGGGCCTTCAAGGATCGAACCCAAGGTATCTAGGAGCGTCTCATTAATTCCCAAGTGTGATCGGTAGGGTTTCCAGGTACAACATTCCTCGGGTCTGTGACGCTTTTCGTTAAGCGAAAAATGCCAAAAACAAGTTATTGAAACCTTACGCGATGTACAAAATCGCGAAGAGGACCTTATTTGAGGCCTTCTAGAATCGAACCCTCGAGTAATGTCTCATTTATTCTGTAATGTCAAGGTCGGGATTATTACGTAAAACAATCGGCGGCTCAGTGAAGCTTTGCTTTTAGTCTCAGAAAATGAAATTTTTGAAAATCCGTGCAATGTACAGACGCGATTAGTTCCCGTTTAGGGGTCTTCTATGATCGAACACCTACTGCCAAGATGAGAAACCTCATTATTTCTCTACTGTGATGCTCGGGGTCTTCAAGCTTAAAATTCGCCGGGTCTGTGACGCCCTTCTTTTAGCGGAAATTGAGAAAAAAAATCATTAAAAACCGATGTGATGCACAAAATCACAAAATGTTACCTTATTTGGGGTCTTCTAGGACCGAACCTATGATACCTAGGAGCGATGTCTCCTTAGTAAGACAGTTGGGTTCTTCACTAAAAGAAATTTCCACATCAGTGACACCATTCCTTTATGGTTAGTTAGTATTGTATTTATGTATATATCTGGAGAAAAGTGCTCCACTCCATCAAGACCAACAGGGTGAGAAGGAAAAATAGAGGAAAGGAGTTGTTCCTTTAATTTTCATACAATGATAGAAGGAGAAGCACCTTCATCAAGACCATTAGGGTGAGAGGAAATAATAATAATACTTTATTAGTGGAAAAAGCCATACAGGGAATAGTAAAGGACTATGTCAAAAGAAAAGAAAAACACATATTACATTATCATAGGTACATCAAAAAACTTCCAAATAAAACAGAATTCTGAGAAGCCATGATGATACAAAAGATTTAAACCTATTGACTGGTTCAGCTTGTAAATACTTTGGCAACTTTTTATTGTTTTATACCAATAACATGATGTTTAGCTGTTTTGGACGGTCTACATAAAGGTTTATCATTTTTAAAAGTATTTCTGGTACAGTAGAGATCAATATCACCTCTTACCTGAAATTTAGACATATTAACTTTTGTATGCACAAGTACCTCATCTGTATAAAGATTGATCACAGTCATTATACCTTCTGCCTTAAAGTGTTCTGTAATTTTAGCCCCAGCCATAAAACATATACCATAATATTATAATTTGTCCAAGAGTACTGCATGTAATACACAGTCAAAAGCCTTACTAAAATCACAGAGTAATTTTCATGTTACAATGACCTTCAAATGCATCAATGCCACTAGAAATTAAAGTATTTACAGCATCAACAGTCGAATTCCATTTACAAAAACCAAATTGCACAGAGGAAATAATAGAATACCTAGGAGCGATCTTCTAAAAATGTATACAATTGTTTCTTTATAACAATTTCAAAAGTTTATGAAAATACTGGAACAACAGATATAGGTCTATAATTTTCAAGGCAGTTTGTGTCACCTTTTCATGCACATGGACAGTTTTTGTTATTTTCAATTTGTCCAGAAAATTTCCTTTGACTAAACAATTATTATTACAATTTGACTAAACAATTATTGATACAAAGAGCCATGGGCTCAGCAATATGTCCCATGACTGACCTTATCAGGTTGTTAGAGAGATCATATACATCCCTGGTATCACTATTCTTCATACCTTTAATTATTTTTATTATATCATAAGAAGTAACATGGTTCCATGTTAAAGTACTAAGAGCTACCTGTAAATTACCTAAAAATTTCTGAGCTGAGACACAAGGTGGTATAATGCTATAGGCCACATTGTCAACAGATTTTATACAATAATTTATAAAGTCATCAGTGAAAATGGTAAAGTATTACTGCCTGTCTGACTCTGGGTTGTGGTCCTAATTACATTACAAGCAGCTTTTGTTCTTTGCATTACTTATTTAGTCAGCATTTAAATTTGCTCTCAGAGTTCGCTTCGTCAGTTTTAAGACTTTTATAAGTTCTGTAATGTTCAATTACAACGTTTTTCATTTGTTCTAATTCATTAGAATACCATGTAACTATTTTTCTAACCTTTGTAAGAAGATACCTTTTTACAAACATAAGGAAAACAATGCTTTTAGATATCCATAAATATTGAAAAAAAAATGCATTAAAATTATCTTCAGCGTCAGAACGAATAGCGATTACATTTTAGTTTACTTTACGAAGAATAAATATGAAATAAACTATTTTATGAGGAGAAAAAGGTCTAAAACTAACCCATTTTTTACTCGTGATTGCATTATTCTCGACACTTTATAATCTCTAAAAATATAGAGGAGGAAAGGAAAAGCTCAATTAATTTTTATGCAATGATAGTGGAGAAGCGTCCTAGACAAGTACGGTTTCTACTTCCTTCACAAATAAGAGGGAAAGGGGAAATAACTTATTTGCACCAATAAAAAATTTTGCCCCGGTTACTGAATACCCGGGCCTACAGGTTGTTTTCTTTCCAGGCGAACCTCAGGCAGGATAATCCCACTCTAAATAATATAAGACCCTCAGAAAAATCAACTATGCAAAGTGACCATCGATCGATTCTTTGAAAGTGTTTAATTGGAAAATATCCGCGAGGATGTTTCTTCATTTAAATATGGTTGATTTTTTGAACATGTGATACACACAAAACACTTCTGCGAATCATTTGGATTGAATCAATTGTCCGAGGCAATAGTATAATTCGAAAATATCAAATAATTATGTTTTATTCATAAATTAACGTTTATCCCATTTTTTAAAAATATAATAGTTTAAACAAACTGTGTTTGGAATTACTTCAGGTATAATTGTAATTACTACTTACAATTAGAGTTATTACGACTAATCTGAACTATGAAGTCCATTCCAATCCACTGGTATGATGAAGACATAAAGCTATACACAAAAGACTAAATCAGTCGTCGTCTTTTTAACAGTAATTTTTAACTTTTCTCTGAAATCTTAACAGAACACTAACAATGCCTCAGCAAACTCTCCTGTTCTATCACCATTTAGGAGCAATAGCGAAGTAGTTGGAATAATATCCACAAAGCAAATTATATACATGCCAATCCATCTCGGATTTCGATCAAAGATAAATCCAGTTGTAGTCAGCTCATGTTTACAGAAAGTTAGTCTAGGTTGATTTTCTAAAACTATTTCTGTAACTAGCCGAGATTGTCGTTTTCAGTCACTCACGAAATGTTCGCTAAAGCTTATATAATTTATTAAAATGAATAACTCACACCCACAGCGTTGATTGATTACACTACTTTTGCACATGAGACAAAATTTTAAAACTTACCTCCAAGATTTGAGACAATGTTCCCTCTACTAGTAAAAATGGCAATTATATGATAATTTTTACCTAAACCATAAAAACCCAGGTTCTCTCAATTATGATGCTTAGCAATATTTGGATGGTGTAGGAGTAATATTTCCATTTATGTTATTACCGAACTTACAATTTATATCATTTTTATGTGACGAAATCAACGCACCCTCTTGGGAAGCACAACCATTACAACTTACTAATAATCTGAGCATCTGTTCGCGAAAGTAGTAGATCGTAGGGTCGAAGGTGTTGGACATCGGATGATTGTTTGTGTTCGTTGTTTCTTCTTGTTTAACAAATCCCCACAATGTTAATATCAAGAGGTGGCATTATGCTCAGAAGAGTGTTAAGTTGTAAGAACAAATTCGCGGTAAATAATGTTGCCATTGGTGGTTCTCGTAATAGCGGAGGCAGGTAAGAATTTATATCTATAAGTATTTTCCTGTTCACAATGTTGTCTCGTTATTGATAGCTGAGATAGTGCAAACCTTTATAATTATTTCTCTAATAGTTACTAAAGGAGAGTGGGGGTTTTCGAGTTTTATTTTAGTAAATTCTTTTCACTCATAAAATTTCGTTTAGCGTGTTTTGAACATCCTTTTCACAAGCCCTTATCAAGTATTCTCTCTTAAACTCATAAAATATTCCTTGTTGAGCATTGAATAATAAATGTTGGAATCTTGCTGTATGACTATTCTCTTTAGGTGGTTTCCATTTACCTTGTTTTAACTTCACATTCACAGCTGGGCTTACCGCAGTGCAGTGCCTAACTATTCTAAAGAGAACTGGATCCTAGCAGAATTTGTTGGAGGATTCATGTGGTGGTGGGTTCTTTGGCATTTGTGGCACGACTACGAGCACATTACCGTAAGTTCTGCGAGTCTTACAGGCATTTTATAGCTGAACCTTACCCTACCGTAAGTTTTGAAAGTCTTAGAGACCTTTCATAGCTAAACCTTACTCTAGTTGCAAAGTTAACATTCTCATCGACTTCTGCTTCTTCTGTATTCACCCTATTTATATCATTTTGTATTTTAAACACTATTCCTCATCATATAGTTTACCCATCTAAGGGATAGCATAAAGTTTATGAATTTTATTTATTCCATATGCAGGGCGAATTTCCATACCCAGATCCGACTAAGTGGACTGATGCAGAGTTAGGAATACCACCGGATGACGAAGAGTAATGAACCAGTTCGTACACCGAGCTATAGTGAAATGTATAATTTTATAAATTTGTTTTAATGTGATGTTGTATATTTATGGTAGTGATTATGTATATAAATAAATTCACACAACCATTTATCAGTAATATTTTATTTCATTCGTCCATCATCATGGTTTCCCAGTTACAAACGAGAATTTCTATGATGATTTCATTGGAACACGCATGGTGATGGTCTTCACTTCCAGGTATTCTTTGAGTGAATCTTCGCCCCTGTAATGTAATTATATTGTTAATAGTTTATCAACTTTAGTAAAAGGACATTTTTAGGAATCCATTGAGATGTAACATTAAAGTACTGATTGCATGAAGAATTAAATACTTATTTGATGGATCAATAATCGTTTTAAAAGGATAATATTTTTATCAGAGGCTTTTATTTACTAATTAAATATCACAGATTTCATGTATTACTCCTTTTGAATCCAAGAATAAATTAATCTGAAATTACTTAGAAGTATTGTAGAGTTAATATAGGAGACCATTAGCTTCCCTTTTATGGAAAGGAACTAAAAATACATTGGTTAATTATGACAAATCTTGGCTCCTGTTCTCTTTGTACAAACAATAAACTTAAATTTTCATGCTTGAAGTTAATGTCATCGCGTCAAAACTAATTAATTGGGTATTTGCTTTTTGTAGAGAAATTTCTTGACCTTACTTTGAAGATATTTAAGAAATACTTTCCCTTCACTAATATGCAGCTACTTACAAATAGTAATCAGTGAGATTACTGGCCTTATCATAAATGTTGATTTCCCATTACTGCCTTCAGAAAAGAACTTGTAACTCCATAATTGACAAATATTTTGGGGCAACAAATTCTTGTTGCTCCAAGGATATTTAAGATAAATTTAATATGGAAGCATAACCTAACAAGTATTGTAAGATTGGCAGAAAGTTGTGCATTTTAAGTTTTATGAATCATTGTACGCTTTTAGAAAAACTGTACAAACAAGTTTTTTTTAAGAAGAGGAAATAACTTACCCTAGAAATCTAACTACAATTGCATAATAAAAGCATGTAATGTAAGTTTCTAAGGCATTAATGAATGATATCTTTCTCCATTTAGGGAACAAATCAGAGAATATTTGGAAACAATATAATTTTAGAAATATAATCTTAATTTTTCATGATTATGAAGTAAAAGACAATAGTACAATTGGAGAAAATATTCTCTTGAGGAAAAGCCCCATCAATGAAAATGAAGCATAAAATAGTGACAGAAGGAAGAGCTAATTGACATCTTAGAAAAAGTTGCCCTCGATTGATAGAGTGTGGCATCATTAATGCTGTTACCCCATATGCAAAAGATCCAAACACTCGAGTGGACGACAAGTTGGCAAAGTCAGGCCCATCGGAACACATTTTAAGTTTCAATGGAATTACTAAAGCCCTTATCATAAGACCAGACATACATGAAAATTATGTACTCCCTTGTGAATGAAGGACTGCAATTACACTTTACATTAGCATAAAAGTTGACCTTTAAGTACCAACTTCAATAATAATTCGTACAGGTGGCCCATACACAAGAAAGGTATTATGAATAACCCATTCATAATTATTGTGTGTACAGCAAAATAGCTGATTCCAGTCCAAGCGTAAAATATATCCACAATAAATGGAGGTATTCTATCAGAATTAATTCTTTATACCTCAATTTTTGCAACATTGTACATCTTCGTATGTACAAAAGTATTTTTAATTTCTAGTATTCAAATGAATTTGTAAAACAAATTTAAAGCTTGTCCCTTTAGATCTAATTAGAAAGCATTTTTAAAACTCCAATGTTAATCCATATAACTTTGTATAACAGCATAAAATAATTAAAGAAACTCTGGATTAACTTACATCCAAAATATGTAAAAATGGATATTTTTGGCAAAACTTTGGAAGTCTACATGAGTCATGTCAATCTGAAAATTTGTGTAAACAATGATATTTAATAAAAAGTACCCTTAAACAATCTCTAGTCCTAGAAAAACGTCTTTGGCTTCTAATGAATTGATACTTACCTTAGAGTATCTTGGAGTACCTTTTATTTCTCAAACTGCATCAATTCTCTTTCTTTAAAACCTCAACTGCTCATTCAAACACAACTTTCCTCACCCTTAGGCTTATATTCTTATACCATCTTTGCCATTAAACTTTCATTTGTCAGTAACTCTAAAGTTACTTTTTTAATTAAAGATTATGACAAAATATGACTAAGTCCACAAATTATGACATGTTATTATAAGTTTGGTTCATAATCTTTAATAAATTATGAAGATGTTACACCTAGTATCACTTGATATGTTTCCTTATAAAGTTCCTCTCTTAGCCTTTTCGTACTGGTCATACAGGTTTTTGATCCATTCAACCCCAAACATTCCAGATTCTGTCCCACCTGTTTTCCTTACATAATATATTTAGACTGCATTTTATTTCTCATGAAAAAGCCTAACTTTTGAAACCATACAAATAGTAGGGTGCAGTTAAACTCTCACAAAAGCCATTCAGATTCTTTCAGAAAATATTGTAGCAACAACTTATTTAGCAATAACTCAGTCTACAGAAAAATATTAGAAGTAATCGATACTTATCTTTTCTATCAAAAAAACCTGATTAGTAAAATGTTGTAAAGCTGAATAACAAGAAATTCTATGCATTTTCTGATTAATTACTTACAATTCTCTTCCATATCCAGAACTCTTGAATCCTCCAAAAGGAGCTTGAGGAATGACTATGTCATAGCAGTTGACCCTGCAATAGATCATTTGCTATTACATTCCAACTCTGGTGAAACAAAAGTACATACAAATAACACTCTTGTGGTTGTCGTTGACATTAAACAACGTAGACATTTACGTTATTTTCAATATTTCTTATACTAAAAATTCAAAATGATAAGGGAACTGAATCTACTTGTTTATCTACATTTTGTGCTGCTTCAATAACTATTTGATTTCTGCATCATCTGTCACCATGTAATCCTGTGAGAGGCACTAATACAAAATGAATTCATTAATGAAGAAATAGCATTTCTTACAGCAATACTCTGTGCCTATGTTTTCTATACTTTGTCAACTTTACAAGTATTTAAAAATTTCCTCTGTCTCTGAAGGGAAAATCATTTTTCCAGAAGTGGAAAACACAACATTGGATATTGCTGAATGACTGATGCTTTAAACTGATGCTAAGCTATTATTTAAAAAAAAATTATGGTTCTTCACATTTAACAAAAATGCTATGCGCAAGCATGTAACTTATCAATAGGTTCCTTCAATTTAGGCTGCCATTTTAAACCTGAAAAACTAAGGCCAAATTCTGAAGAGCTGTACGAGATAACCCAACTTTGCCTTACCACACAGATCCAGCATGAACAGACTGTGCAAACATGAGAGCCTTGTCTATGTTGTTGGTGACTATGCCAGCAGCAAGTCCATATTGGGTGTCATTAGCCCTCATAACGGCCTCATCAAATGTCTTAAATTTCAGTATCTGCTGCACAGGGCCAAAAATCTGGAAAAGGATTATACATTTTGTCCTATATTTTGTTTAATGTCACACTGGTGAAGGAAAAAGTTTACATTTACTTGTTTTTTACTCTTTATGATTANTTTGCCGCCGAGTTCCAGGGACACTCTTTTCAGATTGGACGTTCCAGATGCAGCTGCAATCAATCTGCCAACTTCTGTCGAACCAGTGAACGCCACTTTGTTGATCTCATGATGTGCAGCAATTGCAGCACCTGCCGTTGGCCCATAACCAGGAAGGATGTTGACCACTCCAGCAGGAAAGCCCGCCTGGAAATATTTATCATCGTTGAACATTAAAATGCAAGCTGGCACATATTTCAGCAACATTTCCATACACTCTCTTCTCTGAGGGGATTTCAACACTTTACCTACATTCCTAGTTTTCATTTACCAAAGATAATCTCACAATAATCACCTCATCTAGATAGATATTCTGATGTTTCCTTATAGAAAAGCATTATTTTTTATTCCAAAGTAGCTCTGAAGACCAGACAGTCTTCATATATACTGCCTGATAGAGGCTGTTAGAGAGGTTCTTTTGGAGTGAAAGATAAAATATAAAAATAAGGGTGAAAGAGTGGTTTTTTGCCTGATGAGTGTGGTTCTTGAAAAAGTAAGTAAAAGAGAATAATTATCAAATGAGACTGACTGTTTACAGAGCAATACAGACAAGAGCTATGGAACCACATTGGAGAAGACTAAGAGAGAAATAAGAGTAAGATGTGATGAAGCGGACTTTTCTGTGGAGGACCGAGAAGGGCCAGGAAAAATGTTAGGGCATTAGGCTCCTGCATGAAATTCAAACACTTCCGGATTGAAGAGGGATTTTCATACAAATGAATAACCATATTAAAGACCTCCTACGTTTACGATTCATGACATTGAGTGAGCACAAATTCAACACAATTACTCAAAAAAGGTCCCTTTTGAAGGATACTGTGCCTCCTTAGTTATTTCTCTGTCTTCCTGTCAAGCATCTTGCAGAAACAAGAAGCTTCTTACATAAGATAGACGTAACTATTATCGGAGTTACAATAATTACTAATATAAATCTGCCATTGCATTTCTCCACCACATGTATGACACATACCACATAGGACCACCAAAGTACCTCTTTAGCCAGAGCTCCGAGATATAGAGCCGTCAGTGGAGTCTGCTCGGCCGGCTTCAGCAAAATGGTGCATCCGGTTGCAAGGGCCGGCCCCAACTTCCAAGAGGCCATCAGGATGGGGTAATTCCATGGAATGATTGCACCCACAACTCCCACTGGCTCCTCGCGGGTCATGGTGAAGTAATTTCCATCTGCAAGGCAGTGTCACAGAGTTTGTCAAAATGGAGACATTGATCGCAAATATCATGGGTTCGATCCTAGGAGGCCCTGAAAAAGGTACTTTTCCTGTTTAAATTCATTGAGCTGATTTTCATAAATTTGTTTAGGGCATTTTCTGTTCAGATAGAACATTGAAATTCATGATTTTGTAGGAAGTTTTGGATTTCTATCTAACATAGCAAAGAAATTTGCCCTAGTGGCCACAGGTTTGATGCTAGGACACATCAAATTTTGCCAATAAGGGATACATAAGGAGTCTTCTTCAAATTTTTCTCAGGACACTTACCGAAAAACAAAATAGCTCAAATATGGCATATGAATTGTATTTGTGGCTGTATTTCAGATTCAAGTTTAACAACTCCTGAGTTGATCCTTGGTTCGATGCCAGGGCAGATTAAATATTCTTCCATAAGAAATGTACAGAAAGTTCCAAATTTATTTTGAGGTGCTTTCTGTTACTGCCATCATACCTGAGCAATAGTTAGTTACATGAAGAACTTCTAATCCATAATGAGAATGGACTTCTACAGCAAAAGTACTTGGTTTGATGCTAGGATGGATCAAATTTCACCCGTAAAATTTACACAGGGTTGCTTTTTAAAATTATTTTTTGGAGCACTTTCCAAAAAGCCAAATAGCTTAAATGAATAAGAATAACGGGTGTGGTTCATATTTAAGCTTAAGAACTTCTAAATTTATCCTTGGTTCGAAGATAGGGCACATTAACTTTTACTCCATAAGAAATGTATGGGAAACCCAGATAATATTTTGAGCTACTTCCTAGTTCGATTTTGCCTTCATACCTGAATGTTAGTTACAAGAGAAGAACCTAAACCGTAATGTGAATGGTTATCTACCAAAAATACAGGGGCATATGGCAGGGGATGTATTAATACCCTACCTTACGTGGTACTTCCTAATATGATGTCATCTCTAAACACAACGGATGGAGTTATATTTGTAAGTCGCCTCATGCCATCAGCAACGTATGGCAGGGGTGTATCAGTTATTGCCTAATCTATCGTATATAACATTTACTAATATTTTGTCGTCTTGAAACCCAACAGAGATTATTTAGATTTGTAAGTCACTACGCACTGCCAGTGGCATATGGCAGGGGGTGTATTAATGCCTGACCTACCAGATTTGGTAATTCTGAATATGGTGTCCTCTTGAAAACCAAGGGATGGATTTCGATTTGTAAGTTGCTGCAGGTTGCCAGTGATGTATGGCAGGGGCTGTATGGTATATCCTTTATAGCAATTCCCAATAAGGTGTCTTGAAACCCAAAGCATGGATTTAGAATTTTAAGTCACCACAAGCAGCCACTGGCATATGGCAGTGGATGTAAAATGTTTGTATGACTGGTTGCAAATTACCAAAATGTAAAAAGCTTCAATGCTGTCACAGTGTAAACTGCATCAATGTGAGTGCATTGGATTCAGAGCAGCATTACAAATTCATTTTATCTTTCTGCCAATTAGAGAAATCAATTCTGTCATAACCACTCCCTTAAGAGTATTTTGAAAAAAAAAGCTCATNGGCACTATATGCACAGTAAACTACTGTTAATTTTTTTATTAAATCTTAAAGAGATTCATGAGAATTTCTCCTTTAAATTTATATTCACAGGTACAAACAGTATTTCCCGGTCCATAAGACACTTTTTCCCCACAAAAACCTTATCTAAAATTGGCCTACATCTTATGGACTGAAGATGAGCATTTTTTCTGACACCAGGAACAGCCATACAATAGTAATTGTAAACAATATTGCACTTTGACTTGGAAGATTATCCAAAATTAATTATACTGTAATACAATAAAATATGGTACAGTTAAATATGGTAGATATTTTAACTTCACTTTGATTTTTTATTGAAATTTTTCTGTATGGTTAACCTATGCATTAGTAATTTACAGGATGTCTCACAGGTTGAAGAAGATAAATTAAAGCTATAATAAACAAAGGAATTAAAACAATGATAAAATGTATTGATAAAAACTGATATATTTTGACTGAGGATTTGTGGGAAATATCGAGGAATAGATGAAGGATGTGAGCATTGGGAATGACTCACCTCCTCCCTGGCAATGCGCATCTTGTCTGTGACTCCAGAGAACACTGTGGGCTTGATGAAGTATCCCACTTCTGCTGCTGGACCACCTCCACACTCCAACTTGGCTCCTTCCCTTTTTCCACTCTCTATTAGCTCCAGGATTTTCTTGAACTGTGTCTCATCTATCTGAAGATTAAAAGCTCATTTTAAAAAGCAAAGGGATCACCCTCAACAGATACTGCCCAAGCAACAACTCTATTCCACATAATTCAACCTTTTCTTAAATTTTACTTTAACCAGTTGTGATGGCTGAGTGGTTAGCTAGGATTCCATCTCTAGGTCTCAGGTTTGAGTCTTGTCTAATGTAATTGCCTTGTTAGGAAATGTGCATGTAATCTTTAACAATAATAATTATTGAAGTGTATGTATGTGTGTTTCTATTGCAGAAATTATAAATGAGTTATCAATGTCTCATTATTATAATATGTGAAATTATTATATGTAATATCATCATAATTATAATATGAACATTTCAAATAATTTTTTTCTTATTAAAATTAACAACTATAAAAATCCAATAAGTCACGGAGATTACAAATAAATAAATGTGATTACATAGAACAGCAGAGATTGATTTTTATTGTAAAATCTACCTCCATCTTTTCACTTTTTGTACACATTGTTTAAATGTTGGAAATGTTTGGAGAAAAATGTTTGAGGATTATGAAATGAAACACGTGCAAGACTGTCTTCACATTGTTAAGGAATTACAGAAAGTTATACAAGACTGTCACAGAAGGTTAGGAGGTTGTGGATAACCAAAATTAAACGAAATGACTTGAATTAGAGTCCTACTAAAAGTTTTGAATTTTTCAAACACTGAAGATTTTGTTTCAATAGCAGAGTGACTGAAATAATTTTAATTAATTTTTGAAGAAATTTTGCAAGACAATAAAGGTGAAATTGATGAGATAATAGGTCTGAAGATTAATTTCCATTATGTTGGCAGTATGTGAGTGCAAATGTCAATTGTAATAAGGGCAGACTATTTCATGTACTGGTCTCAACAATTTTCTATGAGTTGAAGAGTAGATTCAAGGATGTAAAAGAAAGTGAATATAGTTTAAGAATGAGGTATGCAGTTGGTGATCACATGTGGAAAACTTGAAAAGGGAGGTAAAATGGCTATGACATATTGAAGTGAGCTTGTACATACTTCATTGCTATGATTAATTGGAATTCAGTTTAAATGAAGAATTTGGAGAATAGAACATTAGAAACAAAGGACCGAATAATGGATGTGAAAGAGATTCAATATGGCCATTGAAGAAAGCCTTTAGAAGCATTCAAATATAGAGGGGGAATAACATGGATAATTAGAATAGACTAAATTTCAAATAGGAACATAAATTAAAGAGAAGAGGCATGCAAACCCCAATTGGGAAGCCTCTCTCACTTTGCTTACGAAAGCATTTCAGCTTATTTTTGAAGTCTCAAATTATACCTTTTGTGCCATTTGAACACCATGAAAAGATTATAAAACTTCACTGTATATCACTGCTTTTCCAAATTTGACACAAATAAGCACCGAAAAAAGGAATGTTAGAGGGGTGAGAATCTAAAGAACACAACTGCAATAGTGCATAGAAAACAGAAACAAAATTACTTCTAATGGAAACCAGTTTTGACTAGAGTGAATTACCAATTTCAAAATTCAGCCACTGTGGCATATTGATCACAAAATTACTTTTCTGATCTCCCTTTAAGTCTCAATATATAATTCCAAATACAATCATAAATTATCTATAATTCGAACATTTATGGTGAAACAATATTTGCACGTATGCAGATAAATTTGAAGGATAAATAGCCTAGATAGACCAAAAAAATAACTGTCACCCAATTGGAAACAAATACCTGTGGTCCTTGAGCAGTTCCCTCTTCAAAGGGATCCCCAACTTTCTTCGCAGCAGCCATCTCCTTGGCCTTCTTCACAAAGCGATCGTAAATCCCTTCCTGGACAAACGTGCGGGACCCAGCACAGCAGTTCTGCCCGTGATTGGCAAAGATTGCATTGTGGGCTATCTCCACTGCTTCATCCACTGAATTATATTGCAGTTACAGTTATGGTTCAAGTTTAGTCAAATTTTGGATTACCTCAAAAATAAACCCAACATTTACCACAATTTATATTGTTTTTATATCATTGGACTTCCACAATTTACTCTTTGGCACTATATGCACAGTAAACTACTGTTAATTTTTTTATTAAATCTTAAAGAGATTCATGAGAATTTCTCCTTTAAATTTATATTCACAGGTACAAACAGTATTTCCCGGTCCATAAGACACTTTTTCCCCACAAAAACCTTATCTAAAATTGGCCTACATCTTATGGACTGAAGATGAGCATTTTTTCTGACACCAGGAACAGCCATACAATAGTAATTGTAAACAATATTGCACTTTGACTTGGGAGTTTTATCTTTACTAATTGCCCCTGAAGTCTTTGTAGCAATGTTGCACTTTTGTTTCATTCTTCCTTAAATTGGTGCTCTTTCACGAATATCATTTCTTTGTTTTACTAGCTTACGTTCTTGTGTGTATCATCTTTGTTTCGTTCACCTGAAAAACCATACTTATCTTATAGGCCAGTGCATCTTATGGACCAGGAAACACAGTGAATGAATTTATACTAAAATAAGTAATCTTTGACTTAGCTGCTGTCAGGGACTCCAATGATACAGATAACATACAAAAAAGGCATAATTTTTCATTTGATAGCAGATTGTTATTAATAATCAAGCAATGATGCAGTGGTATGCAACTAATTAAATTAAATCCTTAGTACAAATAACTAAATGATACATTATTTCTACTGTTATTTCTTTGGACACAAAGTTCTACAAAATCAATTAACTAAATTCAACTGAAAAGCTAAGCATGAGTAAAGAACTAACAGATGAATTACATTTTTTCTGCTGTTATTAAGAAAAATTGGTACAACTTTGGTCAAAACAACTATATCAAAACTGAACCTGAACTTTTCATTGATCATAACAAAAAACTAGAGTAACAACATGCAATCACCTCTGATAGGAATCAGAAAATTAATTTACGGACATTAATTTAAAAAAGGATTGAGCAAACACTTCAGTTCAGCCAAAAACTCTCCTTGGGCCTTCATGATCAAACAAAAGAATTAAAAATGATTCCCTTACAATTGCAATCATCAAAGATGACAAGGGGGCTTTTGCCGCCGAGTTCCAGGGACACTCTTTTCAGATTGGACGTTCCAGATGCAGCTGCAATCAATCTGCCAACTTCTGTCGAACCAGTGAACGCCACTTTGTTGATCTCATGATGTGCAGCAATTGCAGCACCTGCCGTTGGCCCATAACCAGGAAGGATGTTGACCACTCCAGCAGGAAAGCCCGCCTGGAAATATTTATCATCGTTGAACATTAAAATGCAAGCTGGCACATATTTCAGCAACATTTCCATACACTCTCTTCTCTGAGGGGATTTCAACACTTTACCTACATTCCTAGTTTTCATTTACCAAAGATAATCTCACAATAATCACCTCATCTAGATAGATATTCTGATGTTTCCTTATAGAAAAGCATTATTTTTTATTCCAAAGTAGCTCTGAAGACCAGACAGTCTTCATATATACTGCCTGATAGAGGCTGTTAGAGAGGTTCTTTTGGAGTGAAAGATAAAATATAAAAATAAGGGTGAAAGAGTGGTTTTTTGCCTGATGAGTGTGGTTCTTGAAAAAGTAAGTAAAAGAGAATAATTATCAAATGAGACTGACTGTTTACAGAGCAATACAGACAAGAGCTATGGAACCACATTGGAGAAGACTAAGAGAGAAATAAGAGTAAGATGTGATGAAGCGGACTTTTCTGTGGAGGACCGAGAAGGGCCAGGAAAAATGTTAGGGCATTAGGCTCCTGCATGAAATTCAAACACTTCCGGATTGAAGAGGGATTTTCATACAAATGAATAACCATATTAAAGACCTCCTACGTTTACGATTCATGACATTGAGTGAGCACAAATTCAACACAATTACTCAAAAAAGGTCCCTTTTGAAGGATACTGTGCCTCCTTAGTTATTTCTCTGTCTTCCTGTCAAGCATCTTGCAGAAACAAGAAGCTTCTTACATAAGATAGACGTAACTATTATCGGAGTTACAATAATTACTAATATAAATCTGCCATTGCATTTCTCCACCACATGTATGACACATACCACATAGGACCACCAAAGTACCTCTTTAGCCAGAGCTCCGAGATATAGAGCCGTCAGTGGAGTCTGCTCGGCCGGCTTCAGCAAAATGGTGCATCCGGTTGCAAGGGCCGGCCCCAACTTCCAAGAGGCCATCAGGATGGGGTAATTCCATGGAATGATTGCACCCACAACTCCCACTGGCTCCTCGCGGGTCATGGTGAAGTAATTTCCATCTGCAAGGCAGTGTCACAGAGTTTGTCAAAATGGAGACATTGATCGCAAATATCATGGGTTCGATCCTAGGAGGCCCTGAAAAAGGTACTTTTCCTGTTTAAATTCATTGAGCTGATTTTCATAAATTTGTTTAGGGCATTTTCTGTTCAGATAGAACATTGAAATTCATGATTTTGTAGGAAGTTTTGGATTTCTATCTAACATAGCAAAGAAATTTGCCCTAGTGGCCACAGGTTTGATGCTAGGACACATCAAATTTTGCCAATAAGGGATACATAAGGAGTCTTCTTCAAATTTTTCTCAGGACACTTACCGAAAAGCAAAATAGCTCAAATATGGCATATGAATTGTATTTGTGGCTGTATTTCAGATTCAAGTTTAACAACTCCTGAGTTGATCCTTGGTTCGATGCCAGGGCAGATTAAATGTTCTTCCATAAGAAATGTAAACAAGTATAGAGCCGTCACTGCTTCAGCAAAATGGCGCATTCAACGCAGTGTCACGGAGATTTAAAAGCAAGTTGCTGAGCCATAATACTGACAAGTAGAGCGCAGACAGCTATTGGCATGCAGAAGCTTTGCCACAGAAAGCGGACAATCGCAGGACAACAAATTGCCAATTTCCGCACCAATTCTAATTTTTCCAGCCAAAAGGTGTCGAGAAATATATCGCAGTGCTCGGTGGCGCACAATCCGCTTTCGCTGGCCCGCGAAGACAACTCTTTCCCAAAGCAATATTAATCTAATTAAGTAAGTATTTTTTTCAAGACATCACTAACAGTAAAAGCATTACGTGGAGGACAGAAAACACGATAACTGATATCAACATAAAGGAAGATATATACATCAATGGTATCGGATCAAAGTCAAATTATAAATTCAATTATCTCACTTTAAGAACTTCTGTTTCACGATACATCGGATTAACGATTTCTTCTCCAAATGCAAATTAACTCCTTTCGTTGCAACATGGTCTTTATTGACCTCTTCCCTATTGAATAATGTGAAACGTAGACTTAGCAAATTGCAGATATGTTCTGAGTCAGAGCCGCGCCCGGGTGCGAACATCATTTGCAGCCGCTTCAAATTATATACCAAAACCATACATTTTCCGATTTGCAGGTAAAATTAATTTTGTAAAACTTAAAAACACCAGTGTTTTATGACTTCGTTGTCCAGCTTCGAGTAGTAGCAAAACGTCAGCAACAACTAATTATGGATATTCCGTATCCTGACGTAGTGAATGGTCATTATGAGTTAATAGTTCACATTATTTTTGATTTCATTGTCTTATCAGAGACAGCCACAGGAAGTGTGAATAAAACACACAAAGCAATTTGCAAATTAGGAAAGACTGCGATCAAATCTCTAGTAAATATATATTCCAAAACCTTAAGATTATTTATTGTAGTTAAGAGAGAATCTTTCTTTAATTCCAATTCTTTGATTAAATCCACCGCACGAATATTCGTTTCTCGTATTGAGTCATCCGCAATTCTTTCCTCTAAATATTTGTCAATCTTAAATTTCATAACAATCTTTTCCAGCCATCCTCAGGGTGCACTCAGCCATCCTCAGGGTGCACTCGGCCATCCTCAGGGTGCACTCAGCCATCCTCAGGGTGCACTCAGCCATCCTCAGGGTGCACTCAGCCATCCTCAGGGTGCACTCAGCCATCCTCAGGGTGCACTCAGCCATCCTCAGGGTGCACTCAGCCATCCTCAGGGTGCACTCAGCCATCCTCAGGGTGCACTCAGCCATCCTCAGGGTGCACTCAGCCATCCTCAGGGTGCACTCAGCCATCCTCAGGGTGCACTCAGCCATCCTCAGGGTGCACTCAGCCATCCTCAGGGTGCACTCAGCCATCCTCAGGGTGCACTCAGCCATCCTCAGGGTGCACTCAGCCATCCTCAGGGTGCACTCAGCCATCCTCAGGGTGCACTCAGCCATCCTCAGGGTGCACTCAGCCATCCTCAGGGTGCACTCAGCCATCCTCAGGGTGCACTCAGCCATCCTCAGGGTGCACTCAGCCATCCTCAGGGTGCACTCAGCCATCCTCAGGGTGCACTCAGCCATCCTCAGGGTGCACTCAGCCATCCTCAGGGTGCACTCAGCCATCCTCAGGGTGCACTCAGCCATCCTCAGGGTGCACTCAGCCATCCTCAGGGTGCACTCAGCCATCCTCAGGGTGCACTCAGCCATCCTCAGGGTGCACTCAGCCATCCTCAGGGTGCACTCAGCCATCCTCAGGGTGCACTCAGCCATCCTCAGGGTGCACTCAGCCATCCTCAGGGTGCACTCAGCCATCCTCAGGGTGCACTCAGCCATCCTCAGGGTGCACTCAGCCATCCTCAGGGTGCACTCAGCCATCCTCAGGGTGCACTCAGCCATCCTCAGGGTGCACTCAGCCATCCTCAGGGTGCACTCAGCCATCCTCAGGGTGCACTCAGCCATCCTCAGGGTGCACTCAGCCATCCTCAGGGTGCACTCAGCCATCCTCAGGGTGCACTCAGCCATCCTCAGGGTGCACTCAGCCATCCTCAGGGTGCACTCAGCCATCCTCAGGGTGCACTCAGCCATCCTCAGGGTGCACTCAGCCATCCTCAGGGTGCACTCAGCCATCCTCAGGGTGCACTCAGCCATCCTCAGGGTGCACTCAGCCATCCTCAGGGTGCACTCAGCCATCCTCAGGGTGCACTCAGCCATCCTCAGGGTGCACTCAGCCATCCTCAGGGTGCACTCAGCCATCCTCAGGGTGCACTCAGCCATCCTCAGGGTGCACTCAGCCATCCTCAGGGTGCACTCAGCCATCCTCAGGGTGCACTCAGCCATCCTCAGGGTGCACTCAGCCATCCTCAGGGTGCACTCAGCCATCCTCAGGGTGCACTCAGCCATCCTCAGGGTGCACTCAGCCATCCTCAGGGTGCACTCAGCCATCCTCAGGGTGCACTCAGCCATCCTCAGGGTGCACTCAGCCATCCTCAGGGTGCACTCAGCCATCCTCAGGGTGCACTCAGCCATCCTCAGGGTGCACTCAGCCATCCTCAGGGTGCACTCAGCCATCCTCAGGGTGCACTCAGCCATCCTCAGGGTGCACTCAGCCATCCTCAGGGTGCACTCAGCCATCCTCAGGGTGCACTCAGCCATCCTCAGGGTGCACTCAGCCATCCTCAGGGTGCACTCAGCCATCCTCAGGGTGCACTCAGCCATCCTCAGGGTGCACTCAGCCATCCTCAGGGTGCACTCAGCCATCCTCAGGGTGCACTCAGCCATCCTCAGGGTGCACTCAGCCATCCTCAGGGTGCACTCAGCCATCCTCAGGGTGCACTCAGCCATCCTCAGGGTGCACTCAGCCATCCTCAGGGTGCACTCAGCCATCCTCAGGGTGCACTCAGCCATCCTCAGGGTGCACTCAGCCATCCTCAGGGTGCACTCAGCCATCCTCAGGGTGCACTCAGCCATCCTCAGGGTGCACTCAGCCATCCTCAGGGTGCACTCAGCCATCCTCAGGGTGCACTCAGCCATCCTCAGGGTGCACTCAGCCATCCTCAGGGTGCACTCAGCCATCCTCAGGGTGCACTCAGCCATCCTCAGGGTGCACTCAGCCATCCTCAGGGTGCACTCAGCCATCCTCAGGGTGCACTCAGCCATCCTCAGGGTGCACTCAGCCATCCTCAGGGTGCACTCAGCCATCCTCAGGGTGCACTCAGCCATCCTCAGGGTGCACTCAGCCATCCTCAGGGTGCACTCAGCCATCCTCAGGGTGCACTCAGCCATCCTCAGGGTGCACTCAGCCATCCTCAGGGTGCACTCAGCCATCCTCAGGGTGCACTCAGCCATCCTCAGGGTGCACTCAGCCATCCTCAGGGTGCACTCAGCCATCCTCAGGGTGCACTCAGCCATCCTCAGGGTGCACTCAGCCATCCTCAGGGTGCACTCAGCCATCCTCAGGGTGCACTCAGCCATCCTCAGGGTGCACTCAGCCATCCTCAGGGTGCACTCAGCCATCCTCAGGGTGCACTCAGCCATCCTCAGGGTGCACTCAGCCATCCTCAGGGTGCACTCAGCCATCCTCAGGGTGCACTCAGCCATCCTCAGGGTGCACTCAGCCATCCTCAGGGTGCACTCAGCCATCCTCAGGGTGCACTCAGCCATCCTCAGGGTGCACTCAGCCATCCTCAGGGTGCACTCAGCCATCCTCAGGGTGCACTCAGCCATCCTCAGGGTGCACTCAGCCATCCTCAGGGTGCACTCAGCCATCCTCAGGGTGCACTCAGCCATCCTCAGGGTGCACTCANATCAATAATCGTTTTAAAAGGATAATATTTTTATCAGAGGCTTTTATTTACTAATTAAATATCACAGATTTCATGTATTACTCCTTTTGAATCCAAGAATAAATTAATCTGAAATTACTTAGAAGTATTGTAGAGTTAATATAGGAGACCATTAGCTTCCCTTTTATGGAAAGGAACTAAAAATACATTGGTTAATTATGACAAATCTTGGCTCCTGTTCTCTTTGTACAAACAATAAACTTAAATTTTCATGCTTGAAGTTAATGTCATCGCGTCAAAACTAATTAATTGGGTATTTGCTTTTTGTAGAGAAATTTCTTGACCTTACTTTGAAGATATTTAAGAAATA
Source organism: Ladona fulva (assembly GCA_000376725.2). NCBI lineage: Eukaryota > Metazoa > Arthropoda > Insecta > Odonata > Libellulidae > Ladona > Ladona fulva. The sequence continues at coordinate 714,725 of KZ309125.1, read as the reverse complement.
CTTTCCCTTCACTAATATGCAGCTACTTACAAATAGTAATCAGTGAGATTACTGGCCTTATCATAAATGTTGATTTCCCATTACTGCCTTCAGAAAAGAACTTGTAACTCCATAATTGACAAATATTTTGGGGCAACAAATTCTTGTTGCTCCAAGGATATTTAAGATAAATTTAATATGGAAGCATAACCTAACAAGTATTGTAAGATTGGCAGAAAGTTGTGCATTTTAAGTTTTATGAATCATTGTACGCTTTTAGAAAAACTGTACAAACAAGTTTTTTTTAAGAAGAGGAAATAACTTACCCTAGAAATCTAACTACAATTGCATAATAAAAGCATGTAATGTAAGTTTCTAAGGCATTAATGAATGATATCTTTCTCCATTTAGGGAACAAATCAGAGAATATTTGGAAACAATATAATTTTAGAAATATAATCTTAATTTTTCATGATTATGAAGTAAAAGACAATAGTACAATTGGAGAAAATATTCTCTTGAGGAAAAGCCCCATCAATGAAAATGAAGCATAAAATAGTGACAGAAGGAAGAGCTAATTGACATCTTAGAAAAAGTTGCCCTCGATTGATAGAGTGTGGCATCATTAATGCTGTTACCCCATATGCAAAAGATCCAAACACTCGAGTGGACGACAAGTTGGCAAAGTCAGGCCCATCGGAACACATTTTAAGTTTCAATGGAATTACTAAAGCCCTTATCATAAGACCAGACATACATGAAAATTATGTACTCCCTTGTGAATGAAGGACTGCAATTACACTTTACATTAGCATAAAAGTTGACCTTTAAGTACCAACTTCAATAATAATTCGTACAGGTGGCCCATACACAAGAAAGGTATTATGAATAACCCATTCATAATTATTGTGTGTACAGCAAAATAGCTGATTCCAGTCCAAGCGTAAAATATATCCACAATAAATGGAGGTATTCTATCAGAATTAATTCTTTATACCTCAATTTTTGCAACATTGTACATCTTCGTATGTACAAAAGTATTTTTAATTTCTAGTATTCAAATGAATTTGTAAAACAAATTTAAAGCTTGTCCCTTTAGATCTAATTAGAAAGCATTTTTAAAACTCCAATGTTAATCCATATAACTTTGTATAACAGCATAAAATAATTAAAGAAACTCTGGATTAACTTACATCCAAAATATGTAAAAATGGATATTTTTGGCAAAACTTTGGAAGTCTACATGAGTCATGTCAATCTGAAAATTTGTGTAAACAATGATATTTAATAAAAAGTACCCTTAAACAATCTCTAGTCCTAGAAAAACGTCTTTGGCTTCTAATGAATTGATACTTACCTTAGAGTATCTTGGAGTACCTTTTATTTCTCAAACTGCATCAATTCTCTTTCTTTAAAACCTCAACTGCTCATTCAAACACAACTTTCCTCACCCTTAGGCTTATATTCTTATACCATCTTTGCCATTAAACTTTCATTTGTCAGTAACTCTAAAGTTACTTTTTTAATTAAAGATTATGACAAAATATGACTAAGTCCACAAATTATGACATGTTATTATAAGTTTGGTTCATAATCTTTAATAAATTATGAAGATGTTACACCTAGTATCACTTGATATGTTTCCTTATAAAGTTCCTCTCTTAGCCTTTTCGTACTGGTCATACAGGTTTTTGATCCATTCAACCCCAAACATTCCAGATTCTGTCCCACCTGTTTTCCTTACATAATATATTTAGACTGCATTTTATTTCTCATGAAAAAGCCTAACTTTTGAAACCATACAAATAGTAGGGTGCAGTTAAACTCTCACAAAAGCCATTCAGATTCTTTCAGAAAATATTGTAGCAACAACTTATTTAGCAATAACTCAGTCTACAGAAAAATATTAGAAGTAATCGATACTTATCTTTTCTATCAAAAAAACCTGATTAGTAAAATGTTGTAAAGCTGAATAACAAGAAATTCTATGCATTTTCTGATTAATTACTTACAATTCTCTTCCATATCCAGAACTCTTGAATCCTCCAAAAGGAGCTTGAGGAATGACTATGTCATAGCAGTTGACCCTGCAATAGATCATTTGCTATTACATTCCAACTCTGGTGAAACAAAAGTACATACAAATAACACTCTTGTGGTTGTCGTTGACATTAAACAACGTAGACATTTACGTTATTTTCAATATTTCTTATACTAAAAATTCAAAATGATAAGGGAACTGAATCTACTTGTTTATCTACATTTCGTGCTGCTTCAATAACTATTTGATTTCTGCATCATCTGTCACCATGTAATCCTGTGAGAGGCACTAATACAAAATGAATTCATTAATGAAGAAATAGCATTTCTTACAGCAATACTCTGTGCCTATGTTTTCTATACTTTGTCAACTTTACAAGTATTTAAAAATTTCCTCTGTCTCTGAAGGGAAAATCATTTTTCCAGAAGTGGAAAACACAACATTGGATATTGCTGAATGACTGATGCTTTAAACTGATGCTAAGCTATTATTTAAAAAAAAATTATGGTTCTTCACATTTAACAAAAATGCTATGCGCAAGCATGTAACTTATCAATAGGTTCCTTCAATTTAGGCTGCCATTTTAAACCTGAAAAACTAAGGCCAAATTCTGAAGAGCTGTACGAGATAACCCAACTTTGCCTTACCACACAGATCCAGCATGTACAGACTGTGCAAACATGAGAGCCTTGTCTATGTTGTTGGTGACTATGCCAGCAGCAAGTCCATATTGGGTGTCATTAGCCCTCATAACGGCCTCATCAAATGTCTTAAATTTCAGTATCTGCTGCACAGGGCCAAAAATCTGGAAAAGGATTATACATTTTGTCCTATATTTTGTTTAATGTCACACTGGTGAAGGAAAAAGTTTACATTTACTTGTTTTTTACTCTTTATGATTAAATTTATAATTATTCACTATGTACTAAACACTATTTATTATGTTTAGAAAAATTTTCTTACCATTTCTCTGTTTGTATTTTTAATACCTTGGTAGGATACTTACCTATACTCTTCAACAGCAGAGATTCTTTCCCACAAACCAAATATATTTTCTTTACTCACATTTTGAAAGCATGTTTTAGAATTGACAAATGAGGTTAGAAAACTATGCAAAGAACTTGTGATCAAAGGTCAAATAATGACATTAGAATTAAATTAATAAAATTTTAAGTTAAAGAAAACCTGAACATTTTATATTTGCTTTCCAATACAAAATATTTCCATGCATTTTCCCAGTGAGTGAGAGTAGTCAGAAAAGGGCAAAAATGGCAATTTTACTTGTATTGAAGATTTTTATCTATAATACACCAAAAATCTAAATTCACTCAACAACCTTTTAAGAGACAAGGTTAGTTCATGTCATTTTAATTTTAAATTACCAGTTTCATAATAAACCAGTTCTTAACTTACTAATTGGACATGTTATGCAACATAGAGACACTTTCCTAAGCTAAAAGAAAAGTGTCACTGAGTGGGCAATCTCTTTGCATAAAGATGCCAATCTTGACACTAGAAAATAAATGAGACATCGCTCCTGGGAATCATAGGTTCGATTCTATAGTGCCCCAAATAAGGCACTTTTTGCAACTTGGTACATGAGTTTTCACTCATTTGTTTTTGGCATTTTCCACTAAACGGTATTACAATATGCCCCTCTCTTTAAAAACTCAAATTGCAGACACATTTATTAAACAAATGGCAGCGAAGATTTTGGAATGCCGTTTAGCAATCATTGCATGTAAATCACTACAGTTAAGGAATTCGTTATCCATCCCCAATTGTCAACCCTAATTGGTATTTCCATAAATGGTGTCGTCTTAAAACCCAACGGGTAGATTAGGATTTGTAAGTCACCGCAAACAGCCATTGGCATATGGCAGGGGGTGTATTAATGCCTTTCTTAATCTACCCTATTTGGTACTTCCCAATATGGCGTCGCCTTCAAACGTAACGCATGGATTTGTAAGAGTAATTGACAGTAAGCAGCCACTGGTGTATGGCAGGGGGTATATCAATGGCTTCATCTATCCTATATTATGCTTGCTGTATGCAATCAACTTTTTCTTGTATATATGTATGAGTTTATATGTATTTAGGATAGAAATTCTGAGGCTGAACAAAAGTCCTCACTGACGATTTTTTGAGTAAAGACCCTGATTTTGTCAAAATGGAGACATTGATCGCAAATATCATGGGTTCGATCCTAGGAGGCCCTGAAAAAGGTACTTTTCCTGTTTAAATTCATTGAGCTGATTTTCATAAATTTGTTTAGGGCATTTTCTGTTCAGATAGAACATTGAAATTCATGATTTTGTAGGAAGTTTTGGATTTCTATCTAACATAGCAAAGAAATTTGCCCTAGTGGCCACAGGTTTGATGCTAGGACACATCAAATTTTGCCAATAAGGGATACATAAGGAGTCTTCTTCAAATTTTTCTCAGGACACTTACCGAAAAGCAAAATAGCTCAAATATGGCATATGAATTGTATTTGTGGCTGTATTTCAGATTCAAGTTTAACAACTCCTGAGTTGATCCTTGGTTCGATGCCAGGGCAGATTAAATGTTCTTCCATAAGAAATGTAAACAAGTATAGAGCCGTCACTGCTTCAGCAAAATGGCGCATTCAACGCAGTGTCACGGAGATTTAAAAGCAAGTTGCTGAGCCATAATACTGACAAGTAGAGCGCAGACAGCTATTGGCATGCAGAAGCTTTGCCACAGAAAGCGGACAATCGCAGGACAACAAATTGCCAATTTCCGCACCAATTCTAATTTTTCCAGCCAAAAGGTGTCGAGAAATATATCGCAGTGCTCGGTGGCGCACAATCCGCTTTCGCTGGCCCGTGAAGACAACTCTTTCCCAAAGCAATATTAATCTAATTAAGTAAGTATTTTTTCAAGACATCACTAACAGTAAAAGCATTACGTGGAGGACAGAAAACACGATAACTGATATCAACATAAAGGAAGATATATACATCAATGGTATCGGATCAAAGTCAAATTATAAATTCAATTATCTCACTTTAAGAACTTCTGTTTCACGATACATCGGATTAACGATTTCTTCTCCAAATGCAAATTAACTCCTTTCGTTGCAACATGGTCTTTATTGACCTCTTCCCTATTGAATAATGTGAAACGTAGACTTAGCAAATTGCAGATATGTTCTGAGTCAGAGCCGCGCCCGGGTGCGAACATCATTTGCAGCCGCTTCAAATTATATACCAAAACCATACATTTTCCGATTTGCAGGTAAAATTAATTTTGTAAAACTTAAAAACACCAGTGTTTTATGACTTCGTTGTCCAGCTTCGAGTAGTAGCAAAACGTCAGCAACAACTAATTATGGATATTCCGTATCCTGACGTAGTGAATGGTCATTATGAGTTAATAGTTCACATTATTTTTGATTTCATTGTCTTATCAGAGACAGCCACAGGAAGTGTGAATAAAACACACAAAGCAATTTGCAAATTAGGAAAGACTGCGATCAAATCTCTAGTAAATATATATTCCAAAACCTTAAGATTATTTATTGTAGTTAAGAGAGAATCTTTCTTTAATTCCAATTCTTTGATTAAATCCACCGCACGAATATTCGTTTCTCGTATTGAGTCATCCGCAATTCTTTCCTCTAAATATTTGTCAATCTTAAATTTCATAACAATCTTTTCCAGCCATCCTCAGGGTGCACTCAGCCATCCTCAGGGTGCACTCGGCCATCCTCAGGGTGCACTCAGCCATCCTCAGGGTGCACTCAGCCATCCTCAGGGTGCACTCAGCCATCCTCAGGGTGCACTCAGCCATCCTCAGGGTGCACTCAGCCATCCTCAGGGTGCACTCAGCCATCCTCAGGGTGCACTCAGCCATCCTCAGGGTGCACTCAGCCATCCTCAGGGTGCACTCAGCCATCCTCAGGGTGCACTCAGCCATCCTCAGGGTGCACTCAGCCATCCTCAGGGTGCACTCAGCCATCCTCAGGGTGCACTCAGCCATCCTCAGGGTGCACTCAGCCATCCTCAGGGTGCACTCAGCCATCCTCAGGGTGCACTCAGCCATCCTCAGGGTGCACTCAGCCATCCTCAGGGTGCACTCAGCCATCCTCAGGGTGCACTCAGCCATCCTCAGGGTGCACTCAGCCATCCTCAGGGTGCACTCAGCCATCCTCAGGGTGCACTCAGCCATCCTCAGGGTGCACTCAGCCATCCTCAGGGTGCACTCAGCCATCCTCAGGGTGCACTCAGCCATCCTCAGGGTGCACTCAGCCATCCTCAGGGTGCACTCAGCCATCCTCAGGGTGCACTCAGCCATCCTCAGGGTGCACTCAGCCATCCTCAGGGTGCACTCAGCCATCCTCAGGGTGCACTCAGCCATCCTCAGGGTGCACTCAGCCATCCTCAGGGTGCACTCAGCCATCCTCAGGGTGCACTCAGCCATCCTCAGGGTGCACTCAGCCATCCTCAGGGTGCACTCAGCCATCCTCAGGGTGCACTCAGCCATCCTCAGGGTGCACTCAGCCATCCTCAGGGTGCACTCAGCCATCCTCAGGGTGCACTCAGCCATCCTCAGGGTGCACTCAGCCATCCTCAGGGTGCACTCAGCCATCCTCAGGGTGCACTCAGCCATCCTCAGGGTGCACTCAGCCATCCTCAGGGTGCACTCAGCCATCCTCAGGGTGCACTCAGCCATCCTCAGGGTGCACTCAGCCATCCTCAGGGTGCACTCAGCCATCCTCAGGGTGCACTCAGCCATCCTCAGGGTGCACTCAGCCATCCTCAGGGTGCACTCAGCCATCCTCAGGGTGCACTCAGCCATCCTCAGGGTGCACTCAGCCATCCTCAGGGTGCACTCAGCCATCCTCAGGGTGCACTCAGCCATCCTCAGGGTGCACTCAGCCATCCTCAGGGTGCACTCAGCCATCCTCAGGGTGCACTCAGCCATCCTCAGGGTGCACTCAGCCATCCTCAGGGTGCACTCAGCCATCCTCAGGGTGCACTCAGCCATCCTCAGGGTGCACTCAGCCATCCTCAGGGTGCACTCAGCCATCCTCAGGGTGCACTCAGCCATCCTCAGGGTGCACTCAGCCATCCTCAGGGTGCACTCAGCCATCCTCAGGGTGCACTCAGCCATCCTCAGGGTGCACTCAGCCATCCTCAGGGTGCACTCAGCCATCCTCAGGGTGCACTCAGCCATCCTCAGGGTGCACTCAGCCATCCTCAGGGTGCACTCAGCCATCCTCAGGGTGCACTCAGCCATCCTCAGGGTGCACTCAGCCATCCTCAGGGTGCACTCAGCCATCCTCAGGGTGCACTCAGCCATCCTCAGGGTGCACTCAGCCATCCTCAGGGTGCACTCAGCCATCCTCAGGGTGCACTCAGCCATCCTCAGGGTGCACTCAGCCATCCTCAGGGTGCACTCAGCCATCCTCAGGGTGCACTCAGCCATCCTCAGGGTGCACTCAGCCATCCTCAGGGTGCACTCAGCCATCCTCAGGGTGCACTCAGCCATCCTCAGGGTGCACTCAGCCATCCTCAGGGTGCACTCAGCCATCCTCAGGGTGCACTCAGCCATCCTCAGGGTGCACTCAGCCATCCTCAGGGTGCACTCAGCCATCCTCAGGGTGCACTCAGCCATCCTCAGGGTGCACTCAGCCATCCTCAGGGTGCACTCAGCCATCCTCAGGGTGCACTCAGCCATCCTCAGGGTGCACTCAGCCATCCTCAGGGTGCACTCAGCCATCCTCAGGGTGCACTCAGCCATCCTCAGGGTGCACTCAGCCATCCTCAGGGTGCACTCAGCCATCCTCAGGGTGCACTCAGCCATCCTCAGGGTGCACTCAGCCATCCTCAGGGTGCACTCAGCCATCCTCAGGGTGCACTCAGCCATCCTCAGGGTGCACTCAGCCATCCTCAGGGTGCACTCAGCCATCCTCAGGGTGCACTCAGCCATCCTCAGGGTGCACTCAGCCATCCTCAGGGTGCACTCAGCCATCCTCAGGGTGCACTCAGCCATCCTCAGGGTGCACTCAGCCATCCTCAGGGTGCACTCAGCCATCCTCAGGGTGCACTCAGCCATCCTCAGGGTGCACTCAGCCATCCTCAGGGTGCACTCAGCCATCCTCAGGGTGCACTCAGCCATCCTCAGGGTGCACTCAGCCATCCTCAGGGTGCACTCAGCCATCCTCAGGGTGCACTCAGCCATCCTCAGGGTGCACTCAGCCATCCTCAGGGTGCACTCAGCCATCCTCAGGGTGCACTCAGCCATCCTCAGGGTGCACTCAGCCATCCTCAGGGTGCACTCAGCCATCCTCAGGGTGCACTCAGCCATCCTCAGGGTGCACTCAGCCATCCTCAGGGTGCACTCAGCCATCCTCAGGGTGCACTCAGCCATCCTCAGGGTGCACTCAGCCATCCTCAGGGTGCACTCAGCCATCCTCAGGGTGCACTCAGCCATCCTCAGGGTGCACTCAGCCATCCTCAGGGTGCACTCAGCCATCCTCAGGGTGCACTCAGCCATCCTCAGGGTGCACTCAGCCATCCTCAGGGTGCACTCAGCCATCCTCAGGGTGCACTCAGCCATCCTCAGGGTGCACTCAGCCATCCTCAGGGTGCACTCAGCCATCCTCAGGGTGCACTCAGCCATCCTCAGGGTGCACTCAGCCATCCTCAGGGTGCACTCAGCCATCCTCAGGGTGCACTCAGCCATCCTCAGGGTGCACTCAGCCATCCTCAGGGTGCACTCAGCCATCCTCAGGGTGCACTCAGCCATCCTCAGGGTGCACTCAGCCATCCTCAGGGTGCACTCAGCCATCCTCAGGGTGCACTCAGCCATCCTCAGGGTGCACTCAGCCATCCTCAGGGTGCACTCAGCCATCCTCAGGGTGCACTCAGCCATCCTCAGGGTGCACTCAGCCATCCTCAGGGTGCACTCAGCCATCCTCAGGGTGCACTCAGCCATCCTCAGGGTGCACTCAGCCATCCTCAGGGTGCACTCAGCCATCCTCAGGGTGCACTCTCCTCACCCTGAGGATGGCTGCCGAGTTCGCGGCCGAAACGTCGGTGGTAATTACCAATTTAGCCCGGCTGACAACCCGTGAAGAATTTATACATAGTTGGTATTCGTTTTCACTGTCAATAATGATCTAACAATACCACACGCGTCGCTATAAACAAGATAAACATGACAATAACAGCCACTATAAATGAGATGAGCGCTGTTTAACAGAAAAACGATATATAAGAACGCCTTATCGGAAGAATCAAAGGTCTAAATTTGTTCATTTTTTGTATCCATATTTTCTTTAAATAACGAAAATAGTATCTCTTTTTTCTTTTAGCAGATTTTATTGAGAAGTTTACATTAGCACTTAGTTTTCTGTGTGTACGCACTAGTTGAAGTTTTTTGCTTTTTGCAAGCATTTGATTTCAGAAGTTATTCCGACCAAAATTGACTCTAAGATTATCCATTCAGAAAGGCTACAACGATTCTGTGTTCGGTTCCCACGTAATTCTTACAGATGGATATTTACAGTGGACGACTATTTGCAAAACGCAAGGCGGTTATGCAACTTCATATTGTCTCCTATTCGCACAGCAAATCTTATCAGAAAGTGCTCCAAAAAAGATTCTGAAAATCATCACAGTGCATTTCTTATAGGAGAAATTTGTACCAGCTTGGCGTCGAACTCATGATCATTTTGGGAGACATCTTCGCCGTTTACACCTCTTCCAACGATATCTTGATTATCAAATCTCTACCACAAAAGGCGGCAGTCCAAAATAAATTCCGAAAATCCGCGTTATGCATTCTTTTGGAAAAATAGGGATTCATAGAATCAAACCCACGGTTTCTAAGATCGATATCTCATTTAATTCTTCCGTCCGTGACCATAAGCACAGAATGCCCAGGGAAGCGTCTACATCCAATAAATGTAATAATGTAATTCGTTTATCGTCGAAAATAAATTAATCAATAAAGCAAGGAATGCCCGCAAGTGTAAATAAGGAACTTCCAAATTACTCACCAACAGGAATAGTTTTGCCATGAATTTTATCGCACCAGCCGGCGTAGTAATGGAAGACATCAACGGCACACTTAATGTCGAAGACGGAGTCGGAGTACGGCTTCCCGTTGTCCAAGCTCTCGAGGCTCGCCAAGTAGTCCAGATCCCGCTCTATCAGACTGGCGAACTGAAACACAAATTGATATGGGAAAACGCAGAGCCTCGCTAAATGATTTGCAAAATTTAAGTTTGAAGAGCCAATGAAAAGTAATTTAAATCGCGTGCCAATATTATCACCTGGCTACAAGTCGACCAATTCAAGCCCTTTTGTATTTCCAGCTCTGTTTAAGCAACAGAATGCACAGCCAGAGTTAAAACAAGACGAAAATCAGCTTTTCCGAGCTACGATCTTGGAGGTAGGTTTAAGGAATTATTACCTCGTTCTGCACGAATGATCGGTATATACTTCTGAAGTACATTTAATGGCAGTAAACAATGTAAATTTGGGATGACAGTTCATCGAAGATAGTCCAATTGTTGGGCAACAAACACTCCATCGTTCACTTTCCGGATAATTACTTCAAGAGTAACGGAACAGAGTAACATGACTTTCATAACAGATCAAGCAGCCGCTAACAGCTAAAAATCTAAATATGAATCATAAATGTTGGTAAAGGAGTTAAGACCCATTTAACACAACTCATAACAGACAATTCCACTTAAGTAGCTTGCTTAAACTATTTCTTCTTACACACTTTTATTTACAAAAATTTCTAAAGCAACAGCAATGAGTTAGAAAGGCAATGAACACGAGTAAGAATTCAATCGCAAGAAAATGCGAACATACAAGATGATTACTGCCTGAAAAATCGATAATATAGTTTGTACTATCGTTAATAAAGGCCAAATGAATTGTAAAAGCATCATTGATTCGATATTAATTCAAAGAGCTACGTCATTGATTGATACGTCACATTACGTATGATTAACATCTTTAACGCCGCCGACGGTCTGCTCTACGATTTCGACCTTTCTTATTCCGGGGATCGCCACCCTCAATCTCTGCTTGTTTGGCTTTGTCGTTACCTTGGTGATGAGCTTCCCTCGGGCAGAAGCGTCCATAGTCCTCCAGGAGGAGCCGAACTTGAAGGCCTCTTTGGCAGCAGCCACAGCCCGGTCTACGTCCGCCTGAGGTCAGAAAGAAGAAGCACTCCATTGTATTGTCCACCCAACTATGAATTCCCTTCCTCTGGAGAGAATACAAACTCCACTCAAAGGTGCCATTCCGACCGATCAAACCATTTGCATTGCACCTTTCGCTCTTAAACTATTCTTAAGGTTCGATGAAAATCTCGGTTACTCATTTCAAAAACCTTTGCGCTCTCGGAACCTTCTCAGACTGTCCTTTTATTACTCTAAATTTCCATTCTTTTGTCCTCCCACAAATACCGCTTTTTCACTTTTAGTAAACCCAAATGAATTCCAACATTTTTTGGACAGGTCTTCCAATTTTCCATTCCAGTTTATTGCATTTTCGATTCGGACAGTCGAAGAGAATGACGAAGATGATCTGTTTGCGACATTATCAGCGGAAAATATGCAGTCGACACTGTCTGTCGACCGTTGGGTCCAAGAATAGACAGTATTAGTGAAATTAGTTAATAACGCAGAACCTAAATTCCACCTTAAAAATTAGTAAAATAAAAACTTCGTCACGAATGATTTTAAAATTCACAATGACTTGCCTCGTGAATCATACTTTTGCAAAAGATAGAATATATAATTTTATCGTCCGGAGATACGCCAAGTGTTGAACAAAGTCTGTTTGCAATAGAAAAGACCCTTCCGGTCTCCAAACTTGGATTGAATTGTTGACAGACAATAACTGTAAACATCGGTTGAGAATCCCTTCTTTCGATTGCTGCGATTGGAAATCAAGTCTCGACTACACAAAGGACACCTCGGGAGTGAACATTACCTTGTCAGCCTCCGACACATCGATGATCTTCTTGCCGGTGGCGGGATTTATTGTTGGGAAGCACTTCCCACTGGCGGAGCCCACGAACTCATTGTTGATGAAGAGCTGCGGATGAAGAAACAACGGATAAGAGACGAACCCAAATTGTCATGACTGCAATTGTAACTTGAGCTGGACCTATTCCAGTCTACAAGGACCGCGTCAAATGCGTAAAAGTTCCCGAAATCAGGGAAATTACTCAGCTGGAAAAACACTAGTAGTGCTATTGTTAAAAGTGCTTCGACTGTCATCTTTCGCCCCCACCGGGAATCTAACGCCATTTCGCCAAGTTTCGACTTCTTTAGTTTGGAATTGGTGACCTTTTGTGCTTTCTTTTCTATTCAATTTTTCGTTTCTGTTCTCCGCTTGATTTTGTTGTTGCCATTCACTCCACACACAAATTAATTCATAATTCGCTTCATATTCTCTACATGTTCTCAGTTGCCATTTGTGGTTTGAGTTTACCTGGTTGTGTTTCGCGCTAGCGGTTTTCATTTGTTCGTGTTCTCTGTTTCTTTCTTCGTTTGTGGTCTCTCCTTTATTTAATATACTAGCTGAAGTGCCCGTTGATTCTCAACGGGAAAAATAGATGTCGGATCAAATATAGTATACTATTTGTACATAAGAGAAAATAATATCTTGCATCTTTGTTTAGTCCAATGGAACAGGTTATTGAAAACAAAAATTTACTAATCAAAGTTCGAAACCGAAATCTACAATCAACAATAAGAATGTGAATCATTATGGAATTTCCCTCTTATTGTTAACGTCTCAAAGTAATGTGTAAGTTTTCAAGATTTTCAACTTTTGATTCTGGTGACTTTAATCGTATAATTGTCAAGAGTCCGAAATGATAGATAAAAAGTTACTCCTCCGTCTCCGCTAATTTATTACGGTGCTACGCATGTTTGTTGCCCCTGTAATTCATCACTACAAATTGTTCGTGACTGATATAATCTCTGAAAATTTTCATCCTCTTCATATCGTCATTTGCTTCTAAACGGGCTAACATACAAATGCATTCTTATGGGAAAATGCATGAACTCGGAATCAACAATCGCATTGGTCGTCAGGGGGACGGGTTGTTTACTACCTCAAAATTTCACAAAATATTCGCATATTTTATCTAAATTCTCGCAA
>KZ309125.1:626149-672588 GCA_000376725.2 Ladona fulva | reverse complement strand
GAAATATTTCGTTGTCACTTATATCCTCGCTTAACCAGCTTTCTGTACCTATGATGATATCGGTGTTGTGGCAACGAATAAGATGTTCTAAGTCGGATACTTTATTTTTAACGCTTCTACAATTAACTATCGCAATTGTTATTTTACTTTCGCTTGCAGTTATAATTGGGTTTATTGGTAAAGTTCGCTTATCTTTTATCACGCTTATCCGCGGTGTCACCGTTACTCGCTCGCCCGAATATTTCCTTCCCAAAAAACCCACTGTCTGACGACTTTAATAGATTACATTGAAAACCATAAGTGTGTTGGATTTGGATTGGAAAGGAGTTTCTAAGACAAAATGCACAGTAAGTTTACTGGCGATCGAATGATATATAACTTGATTCTTTCGCCACGAAGTGTGGGCGAGCGCTTATGTAACCCATGAGTCATCTTCTCCGAATCGAAAAGACGATCTTTATCAGCGAAATGTTATCGCAGCGTAAGAAAGTGCCCTTGAATATGAACTTCGATGAAGCATCCACAAATACACGAGGGAAGTGAGACTTAATTGCAACGGAAACAAAGGATACTCCGGCTCGAATTTCGAAGTTGAAAGAAACTGCAAAAAAGAGATTGAAATTTGGAGACTCAGATTTGGATTAGAAAACATTTGGAACATTAGTCCGAAGGAGAAATTATTTTAAAATTATCGGAGGAGTAAATTTAAATTCAAAGCAAAATGAAATTTGATGACTTCGGAGAAAGACGAATCCATGGCTAAAATAAAGTTTTACAATAAACATAAATAATACAATATCCATAAAAATATTTGTGGAACTGAAAGAAAGCTTGCGTGACAACTATGGAATGGGTTACATTGTTTTGCTGTTATCATACAGTAATTGTTGTGTTGTCATAGTTAAGTTATTTTGCAAAATGAGAACGGCTCTTCAAAGTTGTGCAAGATAACCTTGGACGGATTGTCGAGAATTAAGAAAAGGACGCAAGTATAATGGAAAAAGGAAAATGGATCCGAAAAAATGTAAATCGTACTTTGCCTTCTTAAAAAGGTGATTGATGTGCGTTGAGGGCCGGTTCAGAGGTGAACCCAACCCTGGCATTTACGTAAGCGCCCCTTCTGAACAAATGCTTTTAAAACGTCTCAAAAGACTCCTTTTGCAAGGGATACTTTATTGGTATTCATTAACCTTGATCTGAACAGTAATACTGATTATTCCGATATCATTGCTCTGATTTCGGCTCCTATCAAAACTAAAACCTACACGAGTGGAAGTTTGCTTTTTATTTTGCGAATACGGATATGTTTTAGTGCTCCTGATAAATGCAAACACACAATTTACTTTTCCCTTAATATCCATTAAAACACTTTGATTCTATTTGGTCCTTTAAAACCCCTGGGCGGTGACAATTCTTTTCCAGACCTGGAGATTCCGTTGGTAAACGATTCTGCGATCCTCGCAGTTGCTCGCATTCGCCATCTGAAAAAAGCGCATTCCACATTCAGAGATAGAAACGATGGAGCGCTGTTATCTTGGAAGCGCGCGCCGTTTCTTCAATCTCTGTTTGCTTCTCACAATGCATTATATCACACTTTGGAATTCCCCCATCGCGTCTAAACCAATGCGTCTTTCATTTCTTATCTGCGATTCGCTTTATTTGAGACCAAACGCCTACATCTGGAGTTTTCCACCTTCCACTTTGTATCCTACGGTTATTCGAAATATAGATTATTAAAAGACTCCATCGCTGCATTCTCGATACAAAACGGCATTCCGAATTAAGAATTCGACTGACTCCTCTCTCGCGTTGGATTGAAATCAACTGCAAATCCATTTACGTATATTCTATTTAATTAGATATTATAAAATCTATTGGAGTGTATGGCCTTTCTAATTCCATGTCAACCCTCGCTCGCCTGTCAACGCTCGCCATCTCAACTTGTCTCGATTATTTTCCTGAAGCTAATTTAAACCTCAATTAAGAGGAATACAAAATATTTTAGCAAATTGCAAATACTTTCTAGGATAAGAGTATTTGTCTGCAACAAGGCGCAGAGTAAAAATCTGCCCATGTGTCAAATTGTGCTATTAAACCATTTTTTTTTAAATCCCCGTTAAAACTAAAATAAGGCAGCAAAGCTGGCAAACATTTTAGATTTTTTTGTTACAAATATTCAAACATGGAAGTTTTGACACATTTCCACCAAAAGTGAAATTTTCAAAAACATTCGCAAATCACATTTAGCATGTTTTTTCCATTTAAAATAGGCGAAAACATCGATAATATTTTAAACTTTAAAACGGTACGACGTTTCGGCGAAGTTGGACCTGTTTGTCGATTAATTGAATTAATGAATGAAAATCTGCTCACATTTTTGTTGCAAAATGCTTCGACTGGTAATAACAAAAAAGGGACACCAAGCAGGAGACTGATGACCACGCAATTCACCTTTGCTTTCCTCAATGTGTCAGAGCGCAAGAAGAATTCACGTAAGCGCAGCACAATGACCCAACGAATAGCAATTTTCATAGCATTCGCTGAGAATTATCGCCAATATTCGGAATCACAGTATCTTTCATATGATCACGGCCATGAACAAGACAGACATAAGTAAATGAAAGTTATATTTTTCGCAATCACGTGGCAAATGAAACAACGCATTACTCGAGGTACGCTATGGAAATTAATAAGGAATACTATGAAAAGGTATAAGAAATTCGAAGGGAGCAAAATAAGTTTTCAAGGATAAGAGGATTGGCAATGAGATTTCTGAGTAAATTGCGCGTCGGGAGAGTGAATTACTTTGTTCTTGCGAAAATATAATAGTTTCGCGTGCGCCATTCAATCATGTTGGTCTGAGCGAAAAGTGCCGCAATTTATAACTCCATTTTCCTTTGAGTACATGCGATGGCTTCCTTCGCAATTTCCCCATCCCTTTGATACCGAAATAAGAGCATATTCATGTATTAAATGGGCCGCATGCGAATGCTACCGACTGAGGAAATGTTTAGAGGCGCGAGGTTTGCTGAGGGAGATTTCAGATTGGACAGTTCCCTCGGGTGGACTTCGCTTAGGCATAGAAGACTTGATTACCGACGGTATTAGAGAAGTTAATAGTAGTTGAGGTGTGATAGGATTATTGGCGTGTTAACACCCCCTGCCACGCGCCACTGGCGGCTTGCACGGTTTATGTGTAAATGTAAGTGAAAGCATCACGCTGTACATTAAACCTTCAGTCCGTAATTCATCGCCGTATTGTTTCATTTCGAATACTATGACAGAAATTTTACGAAAGTAATAAAATAATCAGTAAATATAATTTCGTTGGAAACTAAGTCAAAATTTCTTCTGAAGAAAACTACTTGTAAGTGAAATGGGATTCCAAATAAAATATCTGCAACCTAAAATCAAAGTTTAAACACACGGCGAAGAACAATATGAAGGCAAAATCCCAAAAAGAAAACAACGAGAGCCGCTCTTTCAGTATTTAGAGGAAATTTAAAAGTGTGTGAACTGAATGTAGACAACGAATAAAAATTTCAAATGAACTCGAAGATTTCTTGAACATTCGAAATTAGGGAAAAGTAAAATAAGAAGTATTGATGTTTACAGAGGAAAAAAGTGAAAAATGAAACACTTGCGAAAAATTCCAGGTGAAATGCAGTTTAGTAACAACATGAAAAGAGACAATTGTTCAAAACCAATTGAGTCAAACAAAAACAAACAAAAACACTTCCAAGAAACACAATGAGAAATGAAGAGAATATAAGCGTATGAAAACTGATATTAAAAATGAATCGGAATAAAACAAAGGCAGAGGTAGTTTCTCAAGATAAGAACGAACCCCAATTCAATTTAATAGTAAGTAAAGCAAGTTAAGTAACGCAGGAATTGATCAAGTAAAGGAGTCCTCTTATTTTGGGAGCATAATTTCCCGCAGCCGGAAATTTGGTCCGCGGTGATTTGGTCGGCGGCGAGTGACTGTCACTATATAGGATGATTTAGTGACTGGGCAATAGTGACCAAACGCGACAAATTGGTCAGTTGAGATTTGTCATAATTAATTTTATTGCAGAATAGACCTTAGAAGTATTTAACCGTTAGATAAACGAAAATAAGAAGTATGTGTCACTGGAACCGGAGCGTGCATTAAAATAATCATCTGTTTTCATTTACTTTATCATTTGTATGGAGCGTACCGTTGACGTTAAATATCCATTTCGATTTCTCCTCATCGATATTTATCTCTCAAACAACACTCCTTTATCTCGGGGTGCGTATTCCCTGCGTATCAAAGACTTGAATTTATACAGAAAAAATTCTTTTGTCATATTTTTACGTCCGGATAACTGCTTTTCTTCCCCTATTGGACGCCCCGATTCCAGTAAGGGATACTTCTGATTAATGTTTCACAAACGATTAAATGCTTCTAAGATTCTATTTAGCATTCTCCCCATCAATAACAATAACAATTATGAAAAATATGAGCCCAAAAACCAATTTATCGCGTTTAGTCACTAAATCGTCGTAGCACCAAAACGCCGAGGACCAAATCGTCGTGGGACCAAAACGCCGAGGACCAAATCGTCGTGGGAACAAAACGCCGAGGACCAAATCGTCGTGGGACCAAAACGCCGAGGACCAAATCGTCGTGGGACCAAATCACCGGGTGCTTAATTTTCAGCGATAGCAGATTTTTTCGGAAGTAAAAAGAGAATAAATATGGATAAGAAATCATATGAAGGTAAAAAGGATGTTCTCAGAAATAAACGTATGAATGTTGAGCTGAGAAAATCCTTAACAAAACTTAATTTGGAGCGTAAAGTTATATGGAAGTTGGAGGTCTCGTTTGGAAGCAACGAAATTGAGAAGAAATAAAGATCATGTTGCGATGGAGGAACTTAAGAAAGGAGAAAGGAAAATTAAATTTCTTGGGCTGTTCTGAGACATGTTAACTTCCTAAGGAATATTGCGGAAGAGAAAATCCTTGAAAATAAAGAAAGAAGTTCCTAGATTACGTAAAAAGTGTTATGGCTAAGACAAACTACGAAGAACTGAAAATAATAGCGATGGAATGTTCCAGAATGAGGGTCGAGCCTATGAACGAGGGAGTTTGGCAAATCTAAAGTCGAACAGCGAAAAGATAAGAGCGTTTATTCCGTATTTAAAATAAAAGCTGTGCTCTCGGTTGAAAACAGCGAGAAAGATTTGAGTGTACTCCGTTGAAGAAGACTCGCTAAAGAAATCATCTCTCGCATAAAGCGAAAGTATTTATTTGAATAAATTGAATAGTATATTGTGAGACTTGGTGGAATTTATTTCATCAACTGTGGATTCCACATTTCCTTAAATCTCTCACCTTGTCTTGTGTTCTTCTTTATGTTTAACATTTATTCGAAAATATTTTTAAAGACATATTCAAAGATTTCTGTTACTAACCTTCTTGATATTTACGCGAGCCGCCAGTGGCGTATGGTAGGGTGTGTTAACACCTTAATCTACCTAATTAGCTCCTCTGATGCCACACGGAAAGAGCGAACATCTGTTTCAGTGTTTACTTCCCCGCAGATCTTCGCCTCTCGCAGATCGCTGTTTAACGGAATTACGTCTTTACTTCGCCCGATAATTCCTCTTCCCCCAAATATCGGTTTGACCGACTGCCCAACCCAATACATATATATCTAACAATTCTGGAATACAGTTCGTAAACCAGAATTCCTTTCTTATCCTCTAATAAGAGCATTGCTTTTCGTCATATCCCATAAAAAGAAACTATTGAAAAGTTAAATAATTTAACTTACGCTGTTAAGCTAAGAATGGCATCTGATATTATACTTTGTTTATGTATGACGTCAGTTTGCGTTTTCCTTCGACGGGTCAGCGAAGCACAGCACTTATTGTGAGCCTAACATTGTATCGGTTATTTCCCGCTCGACGTCAGATGCCTGTCTCAAATCACGTCAGCTTGAGGCTTGTCCGATGCAGTACGTGCATACTCTATGCAGAGTGCATTAGCACAAACTGGGACTTACACCCACCTTCTCTACACGAAGCCGAATATCTCTCAAATGATACGGACGAGGTAAATGTTGAACCATTCGTGAGGGCCTTCCTATTTCGCACTCTACTGTTATTAGGTTCTCCTTCGTAGGCTGTAAGAATATTCATCTGCCCTGACTTTCTTTGCAAAAAGTTAATTGAATTAAAATGTCGAATAAGCAGACGAAATTCCGCCTTGGGAAAGGCAGTCGGAAATACGAGAAGCAGAACATCGAACCAATGACGTGATTATCGCTCATTGACTATTTCAGTTTACCCATCTTAATTCGTTGATGCGGGCGGAGCGTAGCCAACATTATTATTCACGCAACAATATTATTATTCACGCAACAATATTATTATTATTTTTTGTTTTCTTTGTAATAAACACGGCTTCTCTAGGAGAGACTATAATGCGAAATTAAAGATTATCAAACATTTAGAGGAAAGAATAGCTCAAGACGAGAAACGATTGTGCAGTGGTTTAATCGAAGAATTGGAATTAATGACACATTATCTGTTAACAAGAATAAATCCTCCTCTGGTTTTGGAATATATCTTTGCTTGAGATTTTATCGGAGACTTCCCTAATTTGAAAATAGGTTTGTGTGTTTTATTCGCACTTCCGGAGACAGTTGCTGCTAAGATAATAATGTTCAAAAGTAATGTGAACTATTAACTCATAATTACCATTTACCATGTCAGAATACGGAATATGCATACTTATTTGTTACTGATGTTCTGTAACCAATTGAAGCTGGGGAGCGAAGACAATGGATTTTGAAGTCTTACAAAATAATTTTTACCTGCAAATCAGAATACGTTTGTTAGCTCTATGTTATGGACAGTCAAACGATTGCTTCTCATCGATTGAACATTCTCTTCCTCCGAAAACAAACATCCCAGCAATCGTTTTAATGTTCCTTCAGATAGATTTCGCTGTAGAGTTCACGATAAGAAGATTATCTCAAATGTTCACGTCGGGGACTTGATTTCGAACGTGGAGTATGCGGGAATTAACTACGCTCGATTGAAAGCGGAAAACGGATATCAATGCTACATTCGTGGATTTCGAAAAGAAATTAGTTTAAATATTGAATATTTGACAAAATCGGGGGTGCAGCCTGAAATGATGAATTAGTACGAGATTTGAATTTGTGGTAGAGCATCTTCTCAGGCTGTCAGCCGGATATTTTCTCAGAAAAAGGAAAGTTCGCCCGCCATCTCACGAGTGTTACATGCAAGAGTGTATTTAGAACGTGTTTCGTTGGGTCAGTCGTTTACAAACAATTACATAGCAACCGCAAACAAGTGTGCCCTCGGACAGCCGAGTGGACAACTGTTAGACTTCGGCGGTTCGATTCCCGGTGGGGGCCTACGTGCGAAATGACGCCACTTTGAACAATAATACAAACAACCCTCATTACGGCTGCAGAGTTGGCGGCTGAATCGTCATTTCCTAAGGAAATATTCGGCTGACAATCCGAGTGGAATTTTTACTGGTTATTCTCCGGGAAAAAGTTACGTCTATTGCATTTCTTCTCAGCTCGTAATCCTTAATTCGACTGATACCAGAGAAATAATAAAACGTAATTCGATTGCTTCGGTTGAACATAATCTCAGGCAAACGCGGTCTGACAACAAAGATTCTCATGGGTAATAAAGGCGACTTATGAAGACCGTCTGGCGGAAAAAAGGCGGAAAGTACGGAGAAGTAAACCAGGATGCATTACTCGGAGGTGACTGCCGAGGATGTTGCATATGTGTGTACATTAGCACGTACTGGAGGTGCGCTCGAATTGAACAGTTTATAAAAATGAATCGGAGGGCGGGTTGTTGTTCCTGCCAAAGCCGAAAGAGGGCAGTGTAAACGCGCCGGTTATAAACTTGAAACCGAACCGGAGATTAAGGTAAATTGACGCTATATGCGTAAATCAATAAATGGAATAATACATAAAGAAGATCCACAACAACTAAGACGGTAATTTGAGCGGGCTGAGTTGGGTTGTCATGCAATCGTTTGTCAACAATTACATAGCAACCATACAAAAGGCGCCAAATAACTTCGGAGAATGTAATGGAGCAATACGGAATTTCGTATGGAAATTATGAATTCAGAGTTTCATTGACGGATAAAGTAAACAAAGGAATGCTCTAGTACCGTCAGAGCTGCGATCTCGATTGCAATATGCCAGCTCTATTGCTATGAATAATGTAGTGCGGAAAGATATCGTTCGCCGTCTGAGGAGGTACTTTTACCGGGAGAGATCTGTGACATAGACGGTTACATTACTGTAACATAGGGAATCTGTAGCTCTCGATTTCCAGCGCCTCGGCCGGTTCGTAAACAACACGTCACACATATGCCATGCCTCCCAAAACGCCCACACATTCAGCCGCTTTACTATGGGCTATTTCAGCGCTGTCCCTTACCTTAGTGAACTTCACGGGAGGATTCCTGTTCGGCATGGCGATGGGAAGACAGTTCAACTCTCTGAAACCGGTGTCTCCTAGGACTGCTGCTTTGGCAGAAAAAACTTTATCGGCGCACGCGCGTTTTTATAGAGGCGCGAAGGGAGCGCCACTCACGAGAGATTCTCGAACCACTTCGCAAAGGAAGCGGTAAATTGAAGAGAGTAAATGCAGGGATTTTGATTTCAGCAAGAGGCCGTCGGGATTTGCAAACGGAAAACAAACAAACGGAATAGATAATCGTAAATTTATCATGCGACTGCAATAATCGAAATCTCTATCGAAGCTATCACAAGAATAAACATTCCATTCCCAACATCCTCGAAGCTATCACAATTTTAATTACTTGCTGTATTGTGTTTTAAAGAATTCCCTAAAATAATGTAACCCATTCTATTGACGTAATTATTCATTATTTGCGCTTGAGAAGACATTTTCGTGATTTATTATTATTTGTAATAAAACATTTTTACATCTGTCTGTACAGTCTTCAGTCCGAAGACAGGTTAGAACGCCATCCCTCTACCATAAGCAACGAAAAGCTTTGGAGAGGGGGATGAGGCGACTAGGCAAAATGAGGAGTTTGCTTTTCTCACTGAGACAGAATGCTATAAGCGGAACAAGTTCATGGAAGTGTAGCACCGTGACTCTACGTGTAAGACTTTTCATAGCATTCAAAAAGGAGAGACCTAAATCAATGCCATTATTCAGCATCACTCATACCTCAGTAGCTATCATATTATCGCAGCCATGAACAAAACTGAAATAAAAGTTACCGAAAGATACATTTTTCTCTATCCTGTACCAAAAGACAAATCAAAAATATTCCATTCGTCAGGAGATGGTAGCAGGACCAACATATAGACATAATAAATATTACATAACAATCTACATAATATATTCCTAAGCTTTCTGACCATTGAATTTCGCTCCAATCAAAGAATTTCGGTGTCAATTTTAATCAAATTACTGAATATTGTTAAAGGGTGTATTGTATAATGTGGAGAGATGCGTGTCATGGCTATTTAGTACTATAATGTAACATTACACACGGTTAGATAGCTCAATATCGCTGTCAAAATATGAGTCCAAAAGTCGGTTGGATCCTCTAACCATTAGCTACCAAAGTCTATAGAAAGGGAATGAGGCTCACTATCAAAGATGAGGTATATTCACTGTTATTTTAACTTTTGAGAATTTCTTACGTTGAAGGGCGTCGTTTTGTAGCGATGAGTACATTAAACATAGAGCATTGCTATGAATTCTTCGCGATTCAGAATGGTCAAATGTTGTGAAGGAAAAAGTCTCCTGCCTAGTTTGGCTTCCCAAAGAGGGAAATACGTATGTTATATGTCAATGTCCTCCCGAAATTTCTGAAATAAAACTCCGAGAAGAGGCTAAAGATACGTTCTAGGCGGTCGCTGTGATTGGCTAGGGTTACGTTTCCGGGCGATGAGCAAAATAAACAAATGAGCAGAGGCGCGGAAAAGAAACGCTTGGAATGGCACGCGTTTCCAGAGAGTGGCCCACGCGAGGATACATTACACCGAAAAACCTTGGAAATTTGGAAGAATTTCATATTTCACGCACTGTTATTCAATTTTCGGCACTCTTCTCTCCACAGTTTCAAAAGGGATTGCATTCGTTTTCTTCGTCGCTAAGGAACAAAAGCGACCAATCACAGCGGTTGTTTCTGTCAACGAAAATTAACACGAAATTCAGATTTAAGATATGACTTGTGACATGTGATCCATCAACACTTTTTCAATTTTCATAAAAAAAGCTCACTCAAATCCCGATCTAACGTTTCTACCGGATCAAGGGAAATTGGCTTCAGGTGCAGAAAAACGTAAGATGCGAAAAACAAACATACATAACCATATTGGCACAAAATAGTTCCTTGTCTGGTACTTTTTAGTAATTAAAAAGTAGAAATGTTATCTTCGACCTCCATGACAGTGAATTCTCAAAAATATTCGAAACAGCGTAAACGTTTATGAAAGATTTAATAGCTTTCAGTTTATGAGGTGCAACTCTCACTGAAAAAGAAATGACAAGAAATTCACTGATTGTATAACGTCACTTAGACGAAAAAAGTCCCAAAGGAAGACAAATGAACTCGATGTGTACTGAAGACACTGGATGATAAAGAATTGCTGTTTGGGGAGGACTACTGCTCCTTCAGACGATGATATAATACAAAGCAAGCGAAAGGAGTTGTATGGTAATTTAATGGAAGTGATATATAGTGGGCGGCATTTATCTGGGAAAGCATTGTAATTTAGTAGGGCATATTGGAAGCAAGAGAAACACATTTACTATAGCTACGAATAGTAATCAAAATATACGCGGAAAATTTGATTTTCTCGAAAATCTTTATTTATTCATTGATATCAATGTTGTCCCATTCAAAGTATTCCCCCTCAAATGTAAAACATTTGTGCCAGCGCTTTTTCCAATCCTCGAAGCATTTCTGGAACGCAAATTTCGGAATGGCGTTTAGCTCCTTCAGCGATCCTGTCACTGTTGCCTTTCAAGATTTTTTTAGTTTTGGGAAGAGGAAGAAATCCCAGGGGGCCATGTCCGGTGAATACAGTGGTTGAGGCATCATAATGGCGTTGGATTTGCCAAAAATTCACGATCAAGCAGTGACTCGTGAGCTGGTGCGTTACCGTGGTGCAATTGCCACGAGTTGTTTCGCCACTGATCAGATCGTTTTCTGCGGATTGCTTCACGCAAACCTCCAGGTAATATTCCTTATTGACCTATGACTTGGTGGCAAGAGCTCATGATGCACTACAAACCGTGAGCAGGACCTTCACGATCGATCGAACTTGTCGAGCTTTTTTCGGTCCCTTAACAATGTACATTAGGGACATGTGTACCAATACACAGAAAAAAAAGTTGACAATTGGAACTATACAGCCCAAGACATTTTAAATTTCTACTTTTTTATCACACCTCGTAAGTACAAAAGAAACTACAAATTTCAGACTTAGTGCATTCAAAAATTAATAACATACAAAAACTATACTAAAGTACACGATATAAAAGTTGCAAAATTAAATTAATTTTATATGCCATAAGCTTATTAGTCCCACAGCGAAAGGCGATACGTTTTGTAAAGAATTGTTACGACAAGTCAGTGAGTGTTACGCAAATGCTTCAGGACGCAGGATGGGAATCTTTGGAAGACAAGGCTTAAACAAAGGATGAATCTACTTAATAAATTTAGAGAAAGTACGTTCACAGATGATGTAGCTGACATAATGCGTCCCCCATGTTATATAGGCCGCTCTGATAGTGCGAGAAAAATCCGAGAAATAGATGGTAGAACAAGTCGTTTCAAGGATTCATTTTTTCCGCGAACGATACGCGAAAGCAATCGATTAACAAAGTAGAGCCATGATGCTTGCACCCCCTGCCACACGCCGAAAGGCGGCTTGCAGGGTACTTATGTAGATGTAGACGTAATGATGTCAGAAACGTTTTAAATATAGATGGGCCATTCCATGTCAAGTGGTTCAATTTTAGAGAAATGCCCTTCTCAACCATCACAGATTTCGATGTAATTACATAATGCAAATTTTCTTCTTCTTCATCGCCTTTCCCCATGTGGTATGGGGTCGGCATTGCTGTACTTTATTTTCTTTCTTTCCCTCTCTAGGGCGTCCTCCCATCTCCAGCCTTTCTCTCTACCTTTTCCTTCCATCTCATCTTAGGTCGTCCTACCTTCCTCTTTCCGGTCACCTCTAATCTCCCCACTCTTTTACCAACATATTCATCTTTGCTTCTTTCCACATGCCCAAACCACCTCAAACTTCCTTCCTGTATCTTTTTCCCAATCGGGCCCACTTTAGTCGTTCCTCTTATAAAGTCAGTAGTTTGTGGAAATATTCTTTCCACCAACTCCGGATCTTATCATCTTCTCGCAATACCACTCCTGATGTGTCCTTCATTTGCTTCATTGATGTTATATCTTTCGAGGCTCTATCTCTAGCTTTAGCTATACTAAGCATCTGTCTTTCACCATTTTTCTTTTCGATTTCCTCATTAGCTTCCTCAATCACCTTTGCTTTTGCCCTTGCCACAGCCCTTTTCGTATTTTCTTCTTGAGACCCCGTCAAGTCCCATCTCTTCTTTGCTTCATTCTTTTCTTTTATCTCCTTCTGTACTTCTTCGTTCCACCACCACGTTTCCTTCTCCTCCGGTGGCCCTTTTCCTGATGTTTTACACAGGATCTCTTCTCCAGCTTTTCTAATGATATTACCATTTATTTCCCACCATTCCTGTGTCCTTTCTGGTAACCTCAGATCCTCTAGTACTTTTAGTAGTAGTTTTGCTAAAAGTGCTTCGACTGCTTAGGTCATTTCGCACGTAGGCCCCCACCGGGAATCCAACGCGGGACCGCTTTCACCAAAGAACAAACACGAAGTCAAAAGTTTCCTGGGACTGTGCAGTTACTACCGACGATTCGTAATGGACTTTGGACGAATTACCAAGCCATGCAATGGCTTGGCAATTCGTCCAAATTCATTTTGGACATTCATTTGTACGTTTATTTGGACAATCAAATGCAGCCAAGCATTTCAGGAATTAAAGCAACGGCTGATTACGGCACCAATTTTGGCTTATCCGGTGGATAACAGCCCTTTTGTGTTGGACACCGATGCTTCCCACCATGGAGTTTGGTGCAGTTCTTTACCAAATACAAAATAACGATGAAGCGGTCATCGCTTATTTCAGCAAGACTTTGGGAAAGGCAGAAAGGAATTACTGCACAACGAGGAAGGAGCTTCTTGCGATTGTGAAGGCAGTGGACCATTTTCATACTTTCCTCTGGAAGGAAGTTCCTTATTCGAACGGATCATTCTGCTCTACAGTGCCTGCTGAGGTTCAAGAACCCGGAAGGCCAATTAGCTTGCTGGTTGGAGAAGTTGCAAACTTACGAGTTTGAAACCCAATATCGCAGAGGTAAAAGTCACAACAATGCTGATGCCCTGTCGAGAAGACCCTGCGCAGAAAAGTCATGCAAATTTTGTACTCGGCAAAAAGCAAAAGAAGATGCTGCAAATAAGGAAGTGTTCAACAGAATAACAATTAAGACATTTACGGGAACAAACTCAGAAGTTACAAAGGACACTGTGGCTCAGAAACAGCGAGACGACCCAGACTTAGGAATTGTCAGACAGTGGTTGGACAACGGACATCGACCAAGCTGGCAGGAAATCTCGAGATATGGACCAACTGTGAAAGCCTACTGATTGCAGTGGGGCTCCTTGAGCTTGTGTGAAGTCGTGATCATCCAGAAGTGGGAAAGCATAGATTGAAAAACTGTCACAAATCAGACCAACGTCCCTCAGGATCTAGTGGGTGCCGTGCTAACAGAGCTTCACGACAGTTGAACTGGTGGTCATTTTGGTGTCAACAGGACATTGGCACAAGTAAGAGACCAATTCTATTGGATAAACTGTGATGAAGATGTAGAGCAGTGGTGCAAACGATGTGATTTGTGTGCATCAAAGACTGGTCTAAGAACTAAATCACGTGGAAAAATGATGCAATATATTTTGGGAGCACTGTGGGAACGCATAGCGGTGGGTATTTTGGGTCAATTTCCAATGACGGAATCCGGAAACATACCTTATGGTGGCAATGGACTACTTCTCAAAGTGACCGGAGACTTCCTCTCCTCTCCGGAGGAGAGGGATTGCGGCAGACATCTTGGAAGTGAAGTGAACCGAAGGTGGATGTTATATAAGCTCTTAGAATAAAGTGCGGTGTTTCTTTTTTTAATTTTTGCTCACTTATCCCTGAACCTAAAGGTACGTAACAATATAAAGTATACCAATATCCTCTCTATGAGCTTGAAGTGAAGGCAAGTTAAGTAGATTTATTAATGTTTCATTATGAACCATTTCTCTTTCTATGTTAAATTTATACGGCATCATCCAAAGGAATTTATTTTGTATTTTTTCAAGAGAATGGATATATTTGTTGTAGAAAGGGTTCTAGATAACTGAACAGTATTTAAGTTGGGACCTTACCAGGGAAGTGTACAGTGATTTATAGCAAGTGATGTAATTAAAGTCCTTGCAAACTCTCCCAATGAAGCCCAACTTCTTATTGGCTTTGGTGGTGGTGAAGTATATGGGCAAGTTGAAGATTAGCTTTGAGTCAAACACCACTCCCAAGTCAGTTATATAATTTACTCTCTTTCAACTCTTCTCTGAAAGGATATATTCAGAATAGATGGCAGCTTTAAATTTATAATATGTAATGATATTACACTTCTGGGTATTTAGATATGAATGTTTACAAATGATTGTCTATTGGATAGGTAGGTTTTTAGCAAATTCATCACATTACCATGGATACCATATGCTTTAAGTTTGATAAAAAGGTCAGTATGATTTACCGTCAAAAGCTTTTGAAATATCACAGAAGATGGATTTGTTTCCAAGAAGTAATTACAGATGAAAACAGCGATTTAAATACAGACATTGATGACCTCACGCCCATGATGGAGTGTGATGCAACTAGGGTGCAGACTTTGTTATGGTAGTTGAAAAAAAAGACCACTGTCAGTGGTTTTAACATTGTGATTCTCAAGAGAGAGAAAAGGAATACAGTTCAGTGACGGAGAGAACAATTTGGAGGCAAATGAATTAGAAGAAAATCGCCTAACTGAAAAACTGTAAAGAGGTAATTCATTAAATTGAAGAGATTGAAAGTTTTTGCCTAATAAAAAAGTGGTTTAACTCCTGACTTTGCTAAGTGCATGTAAACATCACACAGAATGAAAAGCTTATGTCCAATCTGAAAACTAAGCAGTTTTTCATCAGACATTTTTTCTATAAATATATTTATGAATAATTCTTACTTACAAAAATGTAATATAATGTTAATGAATGCTATGTTGATAATGTGTCAATAAAATATGACAAATGTATTTTCTCTATCAGCTGAATTCTTTCCCTCTCCAGTACTTACAGCATGTATGTATGTACATTACGGGCACCTGTCCACTACAGAATTTTCTTGTGGCACCATGCCATTCCGCAATAGAAAAGTTTCACTATATGAAGCATCCACCAAGAAGTAGAAGATTCCAGTTTGAGTCCTGTCACACTTTTTTGTCATATTTTCCCGACATGCACTCCTTTACATGAAAACCCTTTTCCTTCTCTGACCTTCATGTTTCACCAAAAATCAAAATAAGCACACTTAGCTTTCACCTTGAAGATGTATTTACTAGGAATTTATCAAAAATGGATAATGGACTAGGATGAAGGATAATGAAAACTTTAATTTCATTATTTTCAGGAAATTATATCCACGATTAGAACTAAAAAAAGTACATTTAATTAAGTACCTATTCTCAAGTAAAAAAGGATATGAGAGAGATTCATTTTAACAAACAAAATTGAATTGTAAGTAAAATGCCTTTATAATATTCAAATATGTTTGAAGTGTAGACAATGTTTTCTCAACCTTCAAATCCTACAAAATATGAAGTTTGATTTTTGCTCATAGATAAAAAGGATATTTCATATTGATGATTTGAAGAACCCTAAATAACATAATATCCTGTAAATAAATTATAATGGAGATGATAATCATAACTCTCTCATGTATTGTCAACCCTTTACTTCTGTTTCAGAAATTTTATACATAAAAGTTGACCAAAACAGTTGATTAAATACAGCAAATTATCCATAGCCCAGGTTTTCTCATAGATCCTGATTAATAATCTGCTAAACAGAGACAAATAGTCAGTTGAAGAATAGGTGATTCCCTAAAGGTGAAATTAACAATTAGTAATTACGTCAGTAATCAGTCTGTCAAGTGGAGCAGTCGTGCCAACATCGACTTACAACAGAAACAGTGAGCTCAATTCATCTCTACCACAAAGATGGTGCAATTCTTCACAATGATGTGGAAGAGTGCTAAACTCTTTTCAACTTTACAATTCTAAGGCCATTTTGTTTTGTAATCCCCTGGCCTAATTTACAGGTATATAAACATTTCTATTCATATATAGCGCCAAAGTTATTCACCATACTCCCAAAATATATTTCTTCTTTGCCCAATGATAGGGTATATATTAATAAATTGAAAGAATAACTACTTTTGCAAAAGGACAAAAGTTCTTCAAAGTAATCAATTCTTTGATTTCTTCTTTCTTATTGTATTTCCCACTGTATTTTGTCAGTGTATCTTTCATTCTTATGGGCCATTTATATGAAAACCTTTCTTTTGTATATGTGCCTAAAACCACATCCCTTTTTGATGCAAACTGATGGCAACCCCTACTAAAGGCTTACTTCAGGTGTCCCTAATTTCACTACTTTTTTCCTTTTTCTCATGTATCCTTATGAAAATTGAAATAAGTACGTTATTATCACTACATCATTGAAGTATATGAAAGTTAACCGAGAATTTTTCAGACTCTGCTAACAGACATATATTTGGCTGAAAATTGTTTCAGTGGATGTACGTGCTAACATAAAGCAGCAAACATGAATGGCCTTGCCATTCCAGTGTCTTATCTTTTCCGTCGGAATGTGACAAAGAAACGAGTCACATCACAAAGGGGAAAACCACCAACTCAAATGCGTTGTTGATGTTCAAGACAGGGAGACACCAGATAAGATCACAATGCAGCTAACAAATGCG
The DNA here is from genome assembly GCA_000376725.2 of Ladona fulva. NCBI lineage: Eukaryota > Metazoa > Arthropoda > Insecta > Odonata > Libellulidae > Ladona > Ladona fulva. The sequence continues at coordinate 655,395 of KZ309125.1, read as the reverse complement.
ATTCCACAATGAATTATGTTGGCAAGTATCAGCTTCATAACACTTTCGAAGTAATAAATATGGGCATTCTGCTCCGAAAGGAAACTAAGTTTTGTCTTATTACAATTCATGCTCTTCATACCCTCAAAATTAATAATTACAGCAACTGAAAGAATCGTGGCTTGCATCAACTGGAATGTTGCTAACAGATACCCTCTCAAAAATATTCATACAAGCTGAATGCAAAATCAATAAATGTACACCCATTTTAAGAAACAACATGATTATACTTCAACAATTCATTATAGAGCTACAGAAAGTAATACTAGAATATATTACATAAGAGCTGCTCATACAAATCGAGTAGCTAGAGCAAGCAATTTAGTGTAATCTGCTCCTTTTGAAAAAGTTTTCTCTTTTAAAATAGTCCTCAAAATGGTCGGAATTGGAACATGAATTCTTGTTCCCAACGGCGTTCCATTGTCATCTATGAGGACTATGTTATTGCTGTCAAACTTGGGCGTCAAAGCACTTTGCTTCTGCTTCACTCCAACAATTATCGCCTTCTTCTTCTGCCCTCTGATGGCCACTAGGACCTTATCACCTAAAGAAGGACGGAGCAAATAATGAGAATTAGAAGAACAAACACCTCTGGGATCAAAAGACAATCGAGTATTTTCACTCTTTCATAAAAACAAATATTAATTCACAGTGTTTTGAAGTGTTACTCCTTCGCAATATGAAATTAATAATCAAATTTAACTTTTAACTTGCAGAATAAAGACATAGGGTTTTTAGGGAGCTTGAATACGAGGGAAAAAAGCATTACCATAGCACTGAGAGTACATCTCTAGAAAAAGCACATTTAAAGTTCATTCAGAATTTAATTAAGACTGAAATTTTTTTACTATCTAAAAAATCTTTTAAAAGAGGTAGTAATGGAGTGGAATGTACTGCTTGGTGAACTTTTGGAGAAAAATGTTTAATTTATAAAGTAAAATGTAACACATTAAAGAAAAAATTAAAAGAAAAGATGATAGCTTCTGTTCAATGCAGAGGTATAAATACTAAAACATGCCAAACAAGAACACTCTGACATCTTCATCTCATGAAAAAATGAGAAATAAATATTAAACTTCTTTAAGTATTTATGAATTTCTTGAAGAAAACCTTCACAACAAAACCACTGTTAGGTTATACATTCTACTTTTATTAAGATCAGTTTTTTATTTAATTTTTAACACTCTTGTATGATTTTTTTCAATGCTTATTTGAATATTCAGAATCTAATTACTCTCTGTAAATCGCAATAGAGCATCAAACTGCTCACCAATTGTCCCGATCCCCTTTTTGTTGTACACGTGAATGCATCTCGGAGGCCTCCCCTCAGCCATTGACAGTTTCCCTATTTCACTATTGTCTACGACCCTCAATCTCGTCAATTTGATTATGTGCTGATTTGCCTGAGACATATGAACGCTTCTGCACCCATTTGAGATACTCTGTATCACTGGAAATATCGATGCTGACATCTTCAACAACCCCATCTGGAAAGAATTATCTGTTAAAATACAATCCATGGAAAAACTCTGCAGCACTAACTAATACATTTGCCTTTGAATGTTAAAATAGTTATTAAGCAACATCAAGTTAAACTAATTGATATTTTAAAGAAAATGTGATGAAAATCAGATATTCGATAAATGGAATAAAATGAGAATATTGCTTTAAAGAATATCAAATTTCATTCTATCTATTTAACGTTTATCATAAATATTAATTTAACAAAATCGAACAATCTACATTGTTTTGACAATATATATAAATGCATAGATGACTTATAATCTACAGGCCTACATAGAATCAGATGGAAAGAACACAATTGGGATCACACGATTAATTTCTATTCTAGAAAATTTACTCAGAGAAGTATTATGAACAGAAACCAATAATAATGATGAGAAAATGTAATATCTTTCATATCATGGTAGGGATGGGGAAAGCTAACTTTTTACAACATACTTTAAGAAAGCAATTTCAAAACCGAGTTTTATAGTAATACCGCAAGACTTCTAACCGTATGGACTAATCTTAAGCTTGAAAATCTCGAATTCCATTACATATTTGAGTTTAACTGAAGCTCAAAATTATTGAGTCAGAATGGTTTACTTAAGATGATGATAGTAAATCACGCCTATAAATACTGGAATGACTGCCACCCTTAGTTAGTTGGATTTTACCATCTTAGAAATATTAAGAATTTAACTACGTTATTCACTCCACGGTAATCTAAATGATACTGCACAGTCATTAAAGAATTTTCAGGTGAAATTTCAATTCTCCATGCCTTAACTGCATTAAATGTATACATAATGCACTATAAAGATCCACTTTCAGACTAGATTGCGACGACGGGATTTTCATGATATAATGTAAAAATTCATTAGAGCACACCACTGGAAATAAGAAATACATATTTTATTAAACATGAGTCTAATCCTATACTTCACTTAAACTTAAAACACTCTACGTCAAGAGGCCGAAATAAAGTAATAACACTTATAAGAAAAGAGACTATAGTTATGTAAATACCATCGACGTTAACAGAGGAATAACAGTAAGTAGACAAAAACTAAATAATTTCAGGTATCATTCCACACTTTGGGTTTGTTAACTCAATGCCTTAAAAACAATAAATACAACTCATAAATATCGGTTAGCGTAGTGCTTTGAGGCACAGAATAACGAATGATTAAGGAACACCGGCATCGGTAGATAAGTATAAAACTGACAGAAAAATTAGCAGAAATCTTACAAAGATTAACCAACTACAAACAATCAACAAACACACTCAAAAGGCGACTCGTATGATCTGCAAACTTAAAATTTACGACACATACAGCCTTTTTCCTGTTTTAATTAAATATATTTTTACCTTACTAACGTGGAAGGACAAAACAAATTTTCAAGATAATAATATCCTCTGGCAAACCGATTTACTTCATACCAATTTTTAAAAATACATTTTTATTACTAGAAATTAGTCAAGTTGATAATAAACACCGATTCGAGATTGATTTGAAATGGAAACACTGGGATTACAGCGGATTGCGCGAAATCTAACTTCTTTTTCATTTAATTCGGTCTAATCGAAATGAATATCTGGCCTCGATAGGTGCCTTCTGCCATCTATCAGTTGATAATTTAACTATAAGTAACCTGCTTCCAGAGCGCAGTTTTCGTTCATTTAAAACCATAGAGTAAGGATATACATATCCTTACTCTATGATTAAAACCGAAGAAACTGGTATCTGTGGATGTAAATCGATTAAAAATGGAGATTGTATTCACATGGAAAATTTTAGAAGAAAACCCTTCAATACAAAATTTATTTATTTACGCCAGATGAACGTTAATATGAGATCTTAGAGAAGATTAAGTGTAGGTCTTGGAAAAAATATTCTTAGCCTTCTCAAAATTTGTTCTCGTCCTTACTTTTGAATCTTTGACGCGGGCAATGAATAAAAATCGATTTATTAAGTTTTCGGTCATAGCAAAAAAAGAATTCTACTTTCCGTTCCGTTTTATTAACATTGATCAACGCTTCATATTTCGACGTTAACATAAATACTCGAGTACATATATCTTTGCCTCATCTTTATTACTCATTTTAAATTGGAGCTAAGCAAGATATTTTCTATGTTTAAATTAAATTTCTTACATAACTGTTACTATTTTCTCTGATAAATGGTAACCTTAGAAACGGAGTCAACTTGTGAAATCTATACTTATAATAAATCTTTAATGGTTCCGTTTCTGTACAATAAATAAAATTTAAAAAAATGGTAGATATGGTAATTAGAAGAGTCCAAAATACCTCTTTAAAAAAATTATATATGTCTGTCTATCAGTCTGTTGTCGCATCATTCAAAAGCTATCTAACCGATTTTGATGAAATGTGACAGGATTCATTTGAGGAAATGTGACGGGATGTATGCCCCGAATTGACTCATAGGCTGCTTTTTATCCTGATAAATTACATCTTTCGATGTAATGGACCATCATGTTTGTATGACGTCATAGGCGAAGGTGAAAGAGAGAGAGAGGAGGGGAAACTTTATTTTCCCCCAGAACTCTAAAACTAAACGTTTCCCAACTTTCAAGACTGGCACATTATTACATCTGTTCCCCGCACAGGTAATAGGGTACTTTTCATTGGCATTTTAGTGCCCGGTTCGATCCTACACGAGGAAAATATTTCCCGTAAGAAATACATGTAAAGTTCACTTTTACCACTTGCAGACTTCATTTCTTTTGGAAAATTAAATCAGAAAGAATTTCCGCACGAAATCGAGAAAAGCACCAAAAGAAGGGTAATTGAATGAAAATTCTTATTTTTTGCTGAAATCGAGACAAGTACAAAGAGAAGGGAAACTGAATGAAAATTCTTATTTTGGTCGTCGATATTTTTTTCTGTTCAAAATGGCGAGAATTTGGATCAAGTTAACCAAATGGGAGTGCTTGTGACTCTGCTTCGATCATTTTGCTACATTAGCTATCTCTTTTATTTCCTGAGAGTCGATGGAGTCGCAAATAGTATGACATTATCAATTTCTACTTCCCATTGTTTCTTAATGGGCATTCGAGCTATTCTGAGGTGTGTAAGGGTGAATGTTCGCCTAAACCTATAGAACCAGTTGTTATAAAGCGTGCACATGTTTAAAAACGGACGACATCCTTTTCGTGTATTTATTGGCCTAAGGTTCGATTCCACGCGAGTCAATGCGTTCCCATTGTATATTCAAGTAAACTTCATATTAATCTTCTTTGGGCTCTATTGATTAGAAAGTTGTCCTTTTTGTTAATCTGTCCCATTGAGCTTAGTTAAGATGTTACTTTTTCTTTATACAAATACGACTAATTATTTAATCCTATCTTTATTTCCACCGTTAAGAACCAACGGGCACTTCAGCTAGTACCCAAAATAACAGTATCGGATAGGAAAAAAATTTAAAATATAATACTACAATTAATTCGACGGAGCGGAGATTTACTTTGTAGTATTCCATGACAGGTGTTGAAAAAATAACCACTTTTCAAGGGAAACTGGTAAATTTAATCTAAAATTACTTTGCACAATACTACATAACTACATCAGATTACATGTCGTGTGTCTGATGTAGTTAAACACCCATAATACTACAAGTGAACGTCCCCGTCAAACAAGACGGAACTTAATTTAGTTTAAAAATATATCCATTATCGTATATATCTGGTCCTCCTAAGCCAGAAACAGTCTGTCGTAAGATCATAATATTTCAATGCATTTCTTACCATTATTTATAACATTTATTCTACTGTTTTCAAGTTATGAAAGCATACATTACGAAAAAATCCTATAGAAAAATATAAGAACTGATTATCCCCGTGCACTTATAAGGGATAATTCATGAAATCAACATTCAACAACGGCCTTAGTCGTCAAAGGGATGGGTTGTTTATTTCCGAAAAAAATTTACGAATTTTCCGTGTAATTTATCAAATTTATCGCAGTTTGAATTTACATGAATGATTCACGACTAGAATAAGAATCTATGATTATTTTCCTTTCTTTTGACACTTGTCTCAATTTCGTAGGACCATTGTTTCTTAATTAATTTAGTAAAAGAAACGACCTCTGCAAGTAATGAAAACGTAATTTACGAACATATCTTATTGAAACGTATTATGAGCTCCTGGGATTGAACCCGGGCCTTTACAGAGATGAGAATAGTTTTCCTGGGAGTTTCAGAATCGTAGAAACACAATGCAGTTTGTTTTAGATCTCTAAGTCAAGAAGTTTCTGAGATAAATATGGGGACGTACAGCCGGACGGACAGACATTTGCTTTATATATATATATGATGTTAAGCAAATATACGACAGAGTGCGGTTTATATTTTAAAATTTTTGAAAATTATGATAAGTATAAATAATCCAAATGCTTGTAGTTAAACTTTATACCGCAAACTCTGAATCAGAAACGAGGAAAATTATAAAATTTTCATTTGACATAAAGAAAATGAGAATGTGAATAACGTAGGCGTTAATTAACGTTATAAATTCATTCAATGGTGGCGAATGACAGAAAAATTATAACGAAAACGATAGAAAAGAAAACATGAGAAGGAAGTGGAATTGTTTAAGAGAAAAGGAGTTTGAATGCGATTTCCGAGATTCCGCAAAGGCAAGAAATTCGTGAGAGAAGGCATTCCAATGGACCTCTTCGACGGTGACTGAGTTGGCGCATTTCAACAAATACTCACCACGATCGCCATTCTTCTAATCTTAAGCTTCTTCTCTCCACCACCCGCAACCGAAGAGAGGGAATGAGGCTTACGGAGAGAGGGGAGGAGTGAGGTAATTTGCCATTGAACTGAACGTCACGAGTGAACGAAAGAAAGAGCGATTACTAAATATATGAAATAGGGGTCAATAAATAGCGGACATGACGAATGTCCTTCTACTCGGTAGTTTTCATGTTATGACAATCTATAAATAAGTTAATGACAATTGGACTTGAATTGAAATGAAAATTACTCCATTTTGTTACATTGAGCATGCAAATATTCAGCCGTGGTCATTACAGTCGGTTATTATTAACTAAATAATTTAAAATAATTGCAAAACGTACTTTTCCACACTTTATTTATTTACAGTACGTAATTAATAATAATTATTTTAAGATGGCGTTCCACAATATTCGGCCAGAAAACCTTGAGTTTATAAATAATAGATTTATAACATAAGCGTTATATTTTATCCGACAATTTTCCTCATTTGAGTTCAGCATCGGCTTGAAATCGCAGAATTTCGAGAATAATCGAAGACCGGCATTTTTCGCCAAATTCGGATAGTTTTGAACGCCTTAATAATTTCAATTCTTAAAAATCGACATAATCGACTTGCAATTCACTCTACGGTGGCGTACGAGGTCGAAATTCGCACTCTTGAATTCATTCTAGAGCGCACTCAATGAAGACATTTCCGTGTTTTATGTCTTCACTCCATCGATAAAGTAGCTTCAGACGGAGTGGAACTCTGAGTGGAAAATAACTACGGCATTATTCGTCGCACAAATAGAAAAGATCAAACATAAGAAAGACGAGAATGTATTTTAGCCACTCAGTCGGTGCTATTATTCAAATGATTGTGTCAGCACATCTCGCTATATTTTGGCATTCCAGTATATATCAAATCCTATGATAAAAGGCTTGATTGCAAAATGTTACCTGAATTACTCATAACGCTTTCTTTCTATCTTAAATAGGCGGTCCTATGACATTCCTCCGAAAGAAAGGAGAGATTTCACCGAAAAGGAAAGAGAGTTGTCATTGGGTGGTTTTGATGAATCACGTGATTAGATCGGCGCGATAAAGAAGGTTCTCGAAGAAGGAAGCAGTCTATATTTGGCACTTATGCCTTTCAGAGCGAATCCTAAGCTAAATTGCATAACAATTGTCCTCAAAAACGCGGAATTCCTCGTTTAAGATGCTTCGAAGGAGACTTCCGGGAAATGGAAATTGACGGGAGAAAGAAATTGTTTATTGCTATAGAAACAAAACGGGAAAAATACGAAGCTGAGATTCAGTCGTGTCGCTATTATTGATACAAATGATCCCAAAACATGTGGGGAAATTTCTTAATGGACCATTATTTCGTATATTCTGTTTACGGCCATTTTTAACGCATACTTTAAATATGTTCACGACTTTAAATCGAACAACAAGTTGTAAAATTATTGTAAATCACAGCTTTTCAAATAAAAAAGATTTAACCCCATTTATTACTAAATAAACTGAAGTACACTAAATCGCAAAAATTACTTTTGGTTTTCAACTTCTTTGCTTGTTTTCCATGAGTTGAGTCATCATATAATTCGTAGAAAAAGCAAATATTTGGCTTTTTCATCGGCACAGTTAGTCATTAGAATTGTTTATTGCTATGGAAACAAAACGGAAAAAAATACGAAGCTGAGATTACATAACAATTAACTTAAAAATGTACATTAGGGATCTCAACTGCGAATTATAATACAATATCATCAAAAACAAGTCCATCACAAATTTCATTCTCTATGCTGATGACACTGCCTGCTTTGGCTCATCCATAATTGAAAATGGTTCTTGATCAATTTGAGTTTCGAGAACGATTGCTCCCCAGCACCAAAATTCTCAGTTAAACTTTCAAAGCAATTTGCAAATTAGGAAAGTCTCCGATCAAATCTCTGGTAAACATACATACATAATACCTTTCGGTAGGTCCATGTGCCCTAATATTCCCTATTCATAGCCTTTTCCTTCTTTACCTGGTAACTCACCCCACCCTTTATGTCATCTAACATCTTTTGCCTCTGCCTTCCCTTCTGTCTTTTCCCTTGCATTCTACCCTCTATTACATTCTTCAGCAATACCTCTCCTCTCAGTATTTGACCTTTGTTGGCGCTTAATCACTTAAATTAAAACCCTTTCCTCCCCAACCATTTCTAGCACCTCTACGTTTGTTTTTCTGTCCACCCAGCTCACCTTCTCCATTCTATGCCACACCCACATCTCAAATGCCTCCAATATTTTGATGTCTTCTTTTCGTAAGGTCCACGTTTCACACCCATACAGCAAAACACTTCATACCAATGATTTTACCAATATTTTCTTGATTCCTTTATCGATTTAAGCTTCCTTTGCTAATGCTACTCTTTTTCGAACTTCATCTCCACACCTCCCATCCCAAGATAGAACACTGCCCAAGTACGAGAATTTGTCCACCTGTTCTAGTTATTCCCCATCCACCCTGACCGTTAACTTAGCCTTCTTTCCCTTAGTGAATCTCATTACTTTAGTTTTACTTACGTTTATTTTCATTCCATATTCTCTTGCCTTATCGTTTAGTGCATTTACTAGTATTTGTAAACTCACGCTGTTTAATTAAGACCTTCTTAAACTTTATCTCGGTTCTCATCATGACCAGGTTATGATCTGAGTCTACATCAGCACCAGGGTAACTTTTTGAATTTTTAACACTATTTCTAAACCATTTTTTTACCAAAATGTAATCAATTTGGTATCTGTATCCCCTGGCTTTTTCCATGTGTACCTCCTTCTATTATGGTGCTGAACAAGTGTGTTTGTAATACAGAGGTTATTTCTCTTACAAAAGTCTACTAATTTCTGTCCTCTTTCATTTTTATTTCCTAGTCCGAACCCTCCCACTTCTTCTCCATCTTTGCCTTGCCCAACTACTGCATTCCAGTCCCCCATTACAATTAGGTTTTTATTGCCTCTAACCCTTCACATTACTTCTTCTATTTGTTCATAAACAAGTTCTACTTCATCATCACTATGTTCGCTAGTGGGCAAGTACACCTGAACTATCACCGTGTTTACTGGCTCAGCCTTTAGTTCTACTGACATAACCCGGACGCTTATTAGCTCTGTAGCTATCACGGCTTTTCCCGCTTTCTTGTCTAGCACTACCGCAACTCCCCTCTGGCTAGAATTTCCCCCACTGAAAATTACTCTGACATCATCACTCCAGAAATCACCCCCATCCTTCCATCGCACTTCACATAGCCCTAGTATGTTAATGTTGGACCTCTTCATTTCTACCTTTACATTTTCCAACTTCCCTTTCCTAAGCATTGTCCTAACATTCCAGGTTCCCACCCTTGTTTCCTTGGCCATCTTCTCTCTTCTTTTCTTGTCGTTTCCTGGGTAAGGGTTTCGTGGAATGACGACCGAGATGGCCTTACTCCTATCACTGCCGGGCACGACACTCCCCGAAGAAGGTTTAGTTCCGTTTACGCCACTTACGATATTCTTATATTGGCACATCATAATTGCTTGGGATAAATTTGTGGTTGTCGGTAAACATATATTCCAAAACCTGAAAAGAATTTATTTTTGGTTCCAGAAGATCTTTTGTCGATTCCAATTCTTCGATTGAATCCACTGCATTCGTTTCTCGTCTTGAGTTGAATTATTTCCTCTAAATGACACACTTAATAGAAAGTATAAAAGGCAAGATCATCGATAATTTTGAATGCGGGAATTATGAATTAATGAAGATGGAAGGGACTCAGACTCAGGGATTGAAAAAGTTATGTAAAATGAAAGATTCTTTGATGAAAAGAATGAAAATGAATCAGGAACTTAAGGATTGTGCAATAGAAAATGTTGATTGGCGGGAAAAACGTTAGCTTTGGGAAAATAGAAATCTGTATGTATGGAATTTCGCATAACTACGATAATTCCCTCGAACTATGTCTCTTAGACGTCTCCCCACGACAATTCCTTTTATTTCAATGGTTCTTTTGTGTGAAAGGTTTTCACTTTTGGCATTTTGTACAATTTCTTTGTTTCGGCACTTCCTGCGACCACTTGAATACGGCAAGATTAAGAGGTTAGTATATCTGTTAAGAAATATACTGTGATGATAGTAATGATTATATAGTATATATTATATACTATATAATCATTGTGTATGCACGGAACAAGGATTTTCATAATTCTCTCAAGGACGACAATACATTTTAACGATGAAATATAACTTTATACTTTATTTATTATTGTTTATTTTCTTTAGCTACCGATTGTCGTCGTGGTAACCTTGTTGAAATGGAGACCTAATTACATCTACATAAGTACCTTGCAAGCTGTCTTTCGGCGTATGGCAGGAGGTGCTTACGACTCCATAATCGATTACTTTCTCCCATCGTTCGCCGAAAGAATGATTTTTCAAATCACAAGGTCTAGCATCTATACCTCTGATATTTCTCTAAATCAGAACGGCCTATGTAACAGGGAGAACGCATAAAATCGGCTTCATCTTCTACGAAAGTATAACCTTTCCCGAACTTGTTTAGTAAACTAATCGTTTGTTTAAATCTTCTATATTCTAGAGATCTTTCATCGTGAAGCATTTGAGTGACGCTCACAAATTTGTCGTAACAATCTTTTACGAAACGTATCGCCTTTCGATCTAAGTTTTCTAATTCTCGAATACGTCACTTTTCTGCCCATACATCACTTTTCTAATTCCCGAATACACCACTTTTCTGCCCATACATCACTTCTCTGCAGGACCCCATACACTACACGCATATTCCAGGTGAGGCGTGACCAGCGCAATGTAATATCGCTCATGGACTTTTTCTTCTTTTTACTCGAAGAAAGAGATTTACTTTGACATTAACTCGATAAATTATAAAGTATTGGAGGTGAAGTAGAAATCTTTTATTCACAAATACGTATTTCGTTTTCCAGTAAAATTACAATGTAAACCTTTTGTTGACTGGGAAAAAATCCCTCAGTACAACTTCTGTTGACTTTCCTGTTTTTTGAAATAAAATGTTTATTTACTATCTATTTCGAAGAAACATAACCATTTTCTGGCACAATTTTGATCTGTAAAAAATTTTTATTTACAGAATACTACTCTCTATGTTATATCGAGTATTTCCAATTGATACTTCTTGTAACTATTAAGTACTTAATTCCCCTTTTTGTAAACTAAGGCGTCTGAATATTGCCGTTAATATTTATTTTCAATTTAAGGACAGAGTGATTCGTAGAAAATATAGTTTCTACGATTTAAAATAAAACAGAATTTCGAGAAGAAATGTCACCGGTCTTTGTCTAGATAAGATAATGCTACAGACCACAACTATAGGCTTTCCAAGTTATACTGATTCAGGATCCGGAAAGAAAGATAGAGAGGTTTAGGTAGGGGAGGAAGGAAAGAATTAGAAGAAATGGACGCAGTTTAAGAGATAACTAAAATATCATCGAAGGATTGAGTCTTAGAAGAGTCGACATAATTTAGAATCGGAGTAAAAAGGAAGAATCGGTGGAACTTATAGTTGATAGAAGAAATACAAATGAATAAAAGTATTTGAAATGAGATAAAAACTTAATTATTTCAAATACTTTAAATCAGAAACGTAACTTATAATAAGCATGTGATAGCAATAAGAGATCCACATTTTAATTACAGCGAAATCAAGAGATTGCCAACACTCAAATTCGCTTTGCTTGGAAGAGTTGTTGGATTTCGTAATATATTTATGAAATAACGAGCAAACGAAGCCATTTCGAGAAACATTCAAATTTGCGTCCTCATACGTGTCATAGGCGCCGACCCAAATCAGCTCAAATGTTAGCCAATTTTAAACACTTCATATATCTGCGTTACACTTTGAAATGCAATTATTTTTCCTTTCGCTTGAATTCGAAAAGTTCCTGGAGTACGATTTTAGGCAGTAAAAAAACCGGTAGAAAATCCGAGAAGCCCTTATCCTAAAAATAAAACTGAAAAACAAAGAATAATTTCATTGTCATTTTTTCATCAGCCACATTTAACAGCCGCTTCAAAGTACCGAATTCGCGTAATCCTCAACATTTTTAACTATATGTTTCTAAAAAAAGGTAAACTCGAACTTCCTGTATGTATGTAACGCGTCAAAGTATGCATAAATAACACAAAGTGACAATATTTCTTGAAAATCTACTCGAAGTCCCGCACTCCAAACGGTAGTTTTTTTCTCATTTCACCGGTTGATGCGACAGTTGAAATGAATGAAAATGCATGAAGCTGTGATGTAGCTCACTATTTCTGTGATTTCGAGGGCCACTGGAAGAATTTAAAGAAAAAATCATCAAATACAAGTGGAGGTGCACGTCGAAATACAACGGGGAAAACGGAAGGAAAATGTATAAGACTGATATCCATCGTTGAAATATTTTAAATCTCCATCACCAACAATTCTTCGTGAATCTTACCTTCTACAAATTGCCAATCTTTAAACTCCTTCGATTTTTAATGCATCGCGAGAGACTCTGTGTCATTTATCAGTCGTAAAATGCAATTTCTCATCGAACTTCAGTAACATGAATGAGACTTGAACAATTTTAAGAAGCTGGTTCTTCTTTCATCTTCTAATGTGTTTTCTACCAAATAAAACGTCAATTAGTCAAAGTTTATAATGATTTCAACTTTTCTAACTGTCCAACGATCCTACTTACAGAAAAGAATCCAACCTTCACACGATTAATATAAATCCGTTGAACAGTTCGTTAATTATCGATAAAGGCTATTACTATTATTAAATTTTTTTCTATTTACTAACTAAACTACTCCTACCATTTGGATTAACAAGTACTATTTACAACCTAGCTTAATACTCCAGTGAATATCCATCACATGCATCACAGAAATATAGGTCATTGATTCTTATTAAACAAAACTAAAAAACCATTCATAAGCATCTCCGTTGCTATAAACAAAACTTGGTTGCTGCAGACGCTTAAACGAAATCGAAAAAGAAAAACGCTAATCCCTATTTTGTTCTCTCTGGAGTTTATTTATTAGCAACTGAATCCCAGACTGCTATGAAGGTCGCTTCGGTAATGAACGAATAGAAAAAATTGACGGCCGCCTCGATGTTTAACAAAATGATAAAGAAATATCCGATATTTTTAGATATAAATGGCCAATTCATGATTAAACTGACCGAAAAACATTGTAAAATTGAGATAGATTATATTATATGTTTTAGTCGTCGAATGTAGTAAGTGCGATTTGAACCCGTTCACATTTACGTATTTTAATTGAAGAAGGCATTACGTATTTTAATTAACCTCGCACTCTAATAAATAGAAAATCGTGTGCAGATTTTCGGAAACGTATAATTGGTTCGTGGGTTCGAACCCGAGCCTTATCAGAGCTGCGAATACTTTCCTAACCTCTTAAATACAGATTTTCTCACATCTCTAAGAAAAACAGCCTCTGAAACAGAGTTGTGAGAGACGAGCACTACGCAAATACGCACCCTTTCAACCGAATAACAAACGACTCGTCGTAAACACTGTTTTGCTTGAATATAAATGGACATAAATGTACGCAGCTCAAAAACTGCATTGGACGTGGAAGAATTATATGCGATGAGGTTGGACATGTTATATAAAAATCGATGGATTGAGTGGAGATTTCGTTTGATAGCCCAATTTGAAATCCTTCGCCCATCAAATATTGCATTCCTCCCAAACAGTCCCCAAACCCCTCGGTAATAAGCTTTTGATTATTGGCGATAATCAAAAGATGTCCGATCTTGCGAGCGTTGCATCTTGAGGATTAAATCGCGAATTTAGAGAGCGTGTTGAGAGAAATTCCGAGCGGAGAAATGATTCCGGGGAAATCTGATAATATTTATCCGTGGTCAAATGTGGAGGGCGACCTGGTTGGAATGGGAGCAGCTTCTCCCCTCGCAGTGGTTATAAGAGGGTTAATGACCTAATTGCGAGCATTGGAGAAGGCGGAGCTGAGCGTGGACGACTTGCCCTTGAAGCCGCCCCACGGACACTATGAAGGTAACTGATTTCAGGATCGCTTTGTCCACTTTGCCGATTCGTCGCTTTATTTCGCAGCCCTTCCTTCGGCGACTTTTAGCAACATTTCGCACTCCGTCTATCGAATTCTATATATCACATCTATAGCTTATATTCGTCTCAATGTACTGATCAAGCTTTCGCCTTATTTATGAGACAAAATTGTAAATATTTCATTTACGAAAGACTCGGAATTATCATTTTATACTTAATTTCAAATTTCTTCCAGCTGTGTCGATGACATTTTTCTTTTATTCATCTTCCCCTCTTCTTTTAAATTTTATTTGCTACTCTCTGTGGGTTTTTACGCCTCCCTTCTCATGACTGTTTTCCTGCAGGGTTTTAATTCTTTCAAAAGTGCAGACTTAGGCCTGGTATTATAATGTATTCTTAAAATGGACTTTAACTAAAGTTCACTTTAAGGCCAATAATGTTTTGTTGGAGTTAAAGTGAAGATTATAGTAAATCTCCTATATGAGATGAATATGCATGGAGAAGACAATAACCTTCACTTTAACTCCGAAAAAAAAACAATGTAATACAGGGCTCTAAAGTGATCGTTAGTTAATTGGAAGTGTTCATTACAATGCCGGCCTTAGGTTTTCTTAAAATGTGATCACACATTAGTTCGTGCTCTAATTGCTTTTCAATTCCCAATGCCTCTTTCATTCTCTCTCCAATGGGTCAGATGTAAGAAGAAAAGTCTTTCCCTAATTAAACACGTTTCATTATTATTATCCGTGAAACCTCTAATTGAGTGTTGGATCTAAAAGCCGGTGTAGGCTGTTTCATTTTTTTAATTACTTGTTATCGAAATATTTCCCTCTTTGGCGATATTTTGGTTAATTCTAAGGAACCATTTGGCGGCATAATGGAACTTGGTTGGCGTATCTGAAAAATAAGTATAAACCTCACTTGCGTTCACAATATTCAAACAATTCACAGCAAACTCATATGTAAGCGTACAAGCATTGTTAACCTAAAAGTATCGTCGACCTAAAATCCGGTGTACTTGTATTGTCGACCTAATCAAGGTTTTATTTAATAATGGAATTCCGTGTGTCCGTGTGATAGCACACCTCAAAGATATATGCGTTGGCCTGTTTAATTCATAATCGACTTTCAATAATCGCAGCGAAAACATTAGCCTGATAATTTGACGTTTCATCGATTGAAGTCGACGAACGGCTGTCGCAGAACCGCCCTTCGTCATTTCCTTATTGTCATCGCGTTTCGGAGAGAATGCGTCCCTAAAACGACTTGTCCTCGCGTCTTTTTTCTCTTATTTTACGCTCGGATCGGCGAAAGCAGCAGAAGGGGGTCGCATAATGGTGTATTCTGCAGCAACAGATATCTGCATACCTTTGAGGTAGCAAATTATTGACACCTCGCCTGCTTTTTATTACCTCTCCCTTTAAAACCCATTCTATGCAATACATCGCAATAGGCCCGTCTTCGTCGAACAACAATATAAGAAAAACTTTGCAATTTTCACAGTGAATAAAAAATATATTTTTAATTTTCACGGCCGGTTTCGGCTACAATGGTATCATCAGTGGAATAGTAAATGCAAGTAAAAAATATATTGTGGGAATATGAAAGTGTATGGAATTGCTTGAATAACTTAACATGAGGTACCATTATCCGTGCATATGATAAGTATTTAAGAAAGTCGGATTCGCGAACAATGTTAGAGTTAGGGTTAGTTAAACCTTTACTTAAGCGTGCAATAAAGTAGTGGTGTAATTAAGCATTCGACAATCGTAGGAATTTTATTCGAGAATTAGAAAAAGTAGAGCGAAAGGCGATACGTTTTGTAAAAGATTGTTACGACCAATCAGCGAGCGCCAGCTTCAGGACGCAGAAGATTTAAACTCAATTTATTTAACAAGTCCTGAGAAGGTGCTTTCGTAGAAGACGTAGCCGATATAATGCGTCCTCCCTGTTACATAGGCCTTTCAGATAAAAATCCGGAAACTAGATGATAGAACTAGACTTTTCGAGAGTTAATTTTTCCCGGAACGCTACACGGAAGTAATCCATTGTGGAAAAAGGTGCAAAAACCCCCTGCCACACGACGAAATGCGGCGTACATATGAACATGTATGTTCTTTTCATCCACATTCTGTTCGTACACCATTTTAGTAATTCTGACTCCAACCACTTTCAGGACGTCAAATAATATTTTGAATAATTTCTGAAGATAGATGATGTGATTGCAGATTTAACTCTGTTCTGTGAAGGACTTTCTTGATTCCTTCAAATGATAATTAGTATTTAAATATCAGAAAGTGCTTTCTCGGTGAAGTGCTGCCATTCGAGCGAGATCCAAGAGACGACCCAGGAACGCTTCATTCATTTAAAGATCAAGTTGCGTCTTTGAAATCTTGTATGGCATTTATCCTAACGTGGGGACAGCATTTCGATTTTATTCATCTTTGAAGAATATTCAGTGAACTAAAATTTGAGATTCTCTCAATCGTAATCGGTTTGCTGCAGAATATAGCACTTACTATATGATTGGTGTTATTCTGGTAACAAAATCATCGAATCGATTTGTATTCGTCAGTCTAACGTAGGTGCAATGTGGAAATTGCTTTAAACTGCGTGTTTTCTCAATGTCAATTCATAGTTTACTCGAGATTATGAATAAATTAACTCCGAAAAAATCAGGAGAAAGAACTTACGCATTCCCCTACCTCTGTGATCAATATGTTTCTCTCTTCTTCTTCAGACGTTGCCACATGTGCTACATACAAGGTTGAATACCATGACTAATATCTCAATAGAGATAGCCGAAACAGCCGTGGTAGATGTCCTATTATAGATCGATCTGCCTTTGATTGAAATATTCTTGTTATAACATCCATTGAGGATTGAGATTTTGCCTTCAGAGAAGTCCTTAGCACTTTTTATCGAGTAAATATTTCAAAATCAGGAAAAAGGAATTTGAATTAACTTTATCCAATCTAAATGAAGCATGCTATTTCCAAACATTTCCAAATCTAGACGTCAATTCCTTTGGAAATTTGGTGCCAGATGCTGCTTCTGTTCTCACCCACAATTCCCTCTGATTATTTCCATCTTTGGGTCGCAAGAACAGCAGGCGCTTCGTTTACACGAAAGAAGAGTTTACAATTTTTATGATTTCCTTAATTTAAATGAGGAAATTAACCGTTTAATCCAGTGTGTGCTACAGTTTAAATTATTCGTAAGATCGATTCCGAGATTTTCAACTGATTCGATTACACATTCATTAGGTGTCGAGCTGATTTGTCCAGACATTACACACAATCGCGATTACAATACATCATCATTACATTGACGTTTCCGACAGAAATGGTTAAATCTGCAAAAATCAGTAATGTTAAGCGGTTGGTCTCCACTTCATTTCTATTCTCTGGCTGCCGTCGAAGGGCGCGACGGAATTCCGTCCGGAAAAAGTTTACGATCAGAAATTCACAGTCTGTCAACGCTCCTTTGCTTCGCCCAAATACTTTTGGGAATTTTCCAATAGTTTTTCTGAACTCAAAATTCGTGTCGAAGAAAATGTGCAAAATATGCGATAGGGAAAATATCCGAAAAGATGGAAGGGTTGGAATTGCATTCATTAGATTTGATTTATGCTCATAAAGTAAACCAATAGATCTTCCTTGTGTATATACAATCAGAGCTTTCAATATTTATTATCCTTGAAGAACGACACATTCAAGAGAGAAAACATCTGTTGTTTGAGAGGCACTCAGAAAAAAAGTTCATTGAGTAAAGCTTTCCTGCGACTGGCACAGTCTCTAACAGAAATGAAGCGATATTACAGATCTGCAATGTTGGCTGTTTCTAAGAATAGAGCCAATTCACGCGCCGTCACATTCACATGTTGAACAATGATCGACGATGGGGACTTTATGAAAATATTTAGGTATGTAAAAAACACTGATTCATATTAACCATTGTCTGTTCCAGGATAACTGTTTAATTGTACTAATTTCAATTGTAAATTCACTTGTAATAATTTCAATTTTCGCCGTTAAATTAGTTGTTTCAAAATAAATAATTATCGAAGCGAATGTTTCAGGCGTTATTTTGTGAATACAGTTTGAAAATAAATGCAATTTTTCGCTTAATTCAGATGTTGCTGAGAGTCGCCGAAACCTGGATCGCTTCCATGAATTCCCCGCGCATATAATGGGCTGCTTTTTATGTACCTAAAGATCTCCGGTTCGACTCCAGAATAGTCGAAGTGTTTCAATAAGAAATGCATGTCTACTTGTATCAGGGTTTACCTCTTTTGCAAAATTAGGTATTAAACATTTCACTTTGAAGTTAACATAGCCTTATTTTTGTGTAATATATGTTACTAGTAAACGTTAAGCACGACGGAACTTAATTTGGTTTAAAAATATATCTATTATCGTATATATCTGGTCCTCCTAAACACAAAAAAATTCCGTCGTAAGATCAGAATAACTCAATATATTTCTTACCATTATTTATAATATTTATTCTATTGTTTTCAAGACACGGAAGCCTACTTTACGAAGATTTATTATAGAAAAATATGAGAACTGGTTATCCCCGTGCACTTCTATGGGATAATTCATGAAATCAACATTCAACAATGGCCTTAGTCGTCAAAGGGATCGGTTGTTTCCTAAAAATTTCACGAATTTTCCGTGTATTTTATCAAAGTTCTCACAATTTCGAATTTATATGAATGTTTTATGACCTAAATAAGATTATATGATTATTTTCCTTTCTCGTGACACTTGTCTCAATTTCGTAGGACCATTGTTTCTAATTTAATTTTGTAAAAGAAACGACCTCTGCAAGTATTGAAACGTACTTTACGTTCAACTCTTATGGAAACGTATTTTGTGCTCCTGGGTTCGTACCCGGGCCTTAACAGAGATGAGAATAGTTTTCGTGGGGGTTTCAGCATCGTAGAAATACATTGCAGTTTGTTTCAGATCTCTAAGTCAAGAAGTTTCTGAGATAAATATGGGGATGGACAGACGGACGGACGGACGGACTTTTGCTTTTTACATACTGTATGATTATTAGCGTTTTATCAAATCATGTAAATTGTACTTTTTGTACAATTCTCTCTCTCCGTTGTTTAACTTGTGCGACTTGTTATCCTAGCCTTTTAAAAACTCACAATTCATATTTAAAAAATAAAATTACTTGACAAGGCTGTTTTTTTCCAAACCTATTTATCATAAGTGTCGAATATAATATATACATATATAATAGTATATCATAAGTGTCGTATATATAATAGAACCTCATTTCCTCCACAATAATCTTCCAAAAGTTTGGAGAGGGAAATGTGGCTTACGAGACAAGGTGAGGAGTGAGTTAGTTTGCCAATCCTCTTTAAGTCAGAATGCTGTAAGCAGAACAATCCCACGTTAGTGAAGCGCAAGAAATCTACGACTAACACTTTTTATAGCACTGCATAATGAGAAACCTTAATTAATGCCATTATTCTGCATGACTCATACCTCAGTAGCTCTCACGTCATCAAAGCCATGAACAAGACTGAGACTAAAGTATTTAAAAGATACATTTTCCCTATCTTGGGCCAAAGGACAAATGATCAATATTTCATCAATCGATAGCAGGACCAAATATCACATCATCATTAAATGAAAGAATCGGCAGCCGCCCATCTGACACCCCATTGGTGTATAATGGAAACGGATTCCATTTTCAACGGCAGCAAATTCAGAATTTGAGGCCTCTTCAGTTCGAAAACGGCATTTCGATTTGACAGAGCGTATTTGAGCCCTGAGATAATATGATGCGTTACACTTTGAAAAAGATTATTTTTGTCAATCGATGTTTATATGTCTTAATCTGCATCATTGTTTAATTTTATCACAAATTATGATTATCTGTGCCTTTTGTTCATAAAACTGCTATTTTTCCTCCTGTTTAATGTGGTTTTTCATTTACGTGGTTTACGACTTGAATTTGTTTGGTTTCCTTGGAAAATATGTGGAGAAATTACTGCTCAGGATGACAACGAAGTCAATCTCTCTCAAGTTCTTCAGCTCTTACTTCAGCAACCCAACCATTGAGTGTTTTGTAAGTGTGACTTAGTTTCATTTCAATTGACGGTAACTTGGGAAGGACGTTTCGACATTTGCCTTGCTTCTTGGTTTTCAATCCAAAGTATGTGCGACACTTTTGTCTTCATCAATAACGTATCATATCTTATCCCAGTAAATTTGGTACAGGATAAACGCCACGTAGAGAGACAATATCGTTCACTGCTTTCTTTTCAGTCTGCAGCGTTAAGTGAAACGCTCCGCCATATCTACGACTGTTTATTTTTATTTCTCCCCGCCGAAGAGATGCCACGTCGGTTCACCAGACATTGAGCTATTTTGTTTTCTTTTCGATGTGCAAATGTGCAACTCTCGCAGGTCCTCCATATAATTCTCTTCGTCCTCTCATTCCTCGTCCGTTGGTGTGTCAGAGCTGACCTTGTGACTGCATCTGAATTTTCTTAGTAACATTTGCGAGTAGGTTCAGAGCGGTGCAGCGTAACGAGCTACTTTTTAGCGTGTTTCAAAATTCAGAATCGTAAGTTTTATTTTAAATTATATTCCTGCATATATGTTTACTTAATTTATCACGTTATGGTCACTAGATGCTCTATTCCTACTATGATGTTCCTCTTCTGGATTTACTTCTGTCCTTTAGATGGAGAGAAAAGAACACTTTGACCAAATGCGGGAGGAAGATCGCAACTATTTGCAGTGTCTTTTGATGGAATCAACAGATTCTGAAATGTGTGTAGCAAATGATGAGAGCGAAGATGAAGAAGATTCCTTAGAGGAACAAATGCAAAATACGGATACGGAGCAAGACATTACTAGTGAGGAAGAAAGTGACCGAGACGATGAAGTGTCAGGTAAAAAATTTGTTTTCGTGAACATCCCAAGTAAACCAGGAAAATATGGCATTGAGATATTTTCTGTAGTGGATTCTAAGACATTTTACACAGGAAACTTAGAAGTGTACGTTGGGCAGCAGACGGAAAGCACATTTCACGTAAGTAACAGTGCCGATGTCTTTGTGAAAAGGTTGATTAGACCGATTAGTAGCAGTGGTCGTAATATAACCGCCGATAATTGGTTTACAAGTTACGAGCTAGTTTTAGATCTTCTAAAGGTTAACCTTACGTATGTAGGAAAAGTGAGGAAAAATAAACGGCAGCTTCCACCCAGTTTGACATCCACTGGCGGTCGAGAAGTATTTGCAACTCGTTTTGGCTTTGCAAAGCAAATTATTATCCTACAAACCAAAGCCAAGAAAAATGTAATTTTAATATCGTCTATGCATAATGATTCCACAATCGATAAAACAACAGGGAATGCGAAAAAAATTGACATCGTAACATTGGAAAACGGGTAAGGGTGACTTTGCGCAAGATGGTGCGCACCCAGGAAAAATCCCAAGGAAGAATGGACTTGAAAAAAGTCTGACGGGACCGGGAATCGAACCCGGGTCTCTCAATTGCCGGTCGGGTGCTCTGTCCGTTGAGCTATCCCGGCAGAACATTTCTACAAGCCACAATGCAACAAAATCGGGCGTTGACGTACTTTATAAATTATGTGCTACATACTCAGTTGCAAGAAACACCAAAAGGTGGCCAATGTCTATATTTTATACCATTCTCAATGTGGGTGCAATAATTGCTCTGGTAATTTACCTCGAAAACAACAACAGTTTCCCCGTGCAATTCTGAAGAGAAGGCGCTTTATCAAAGCCCTTG
The DNA here is from genome assembly GCA_000376725.2 of Ladona fulva. NCBI lineage: Eukaryota > Metazoa > Arthropoda > Insecta > Odonata > Libellulidae > Ladona > Ladona fulva. The sequence continues at coordinate 633,210 of KZ309125.1, read as the reverse complement.
CGCAAGACCTAACCAAAGAACGACTGCAAAATCGTAGTCAAACTGTGAATTTGCCATTTGGGAATTGAGAAAAAGAACTTTAGCCATTACTGAGAAAGATAAAGAAACTGGAGGTAAGGAGTCAAGACCAGGTGAAAGCAAAGGGGAAAAGAGGTAACCAGAAAGGGATTTTGCGACAGAAAGAAGAATCGAACGACAAGATATAAATGCATTTTCTGTGAAAATTATATCTGTTTAGAGCATTCGCAATGCGATTGCGTCGTTGGTAAGGATAAAAATGTGTAGTAACGCTGTTATGTGAATAAATTATATTAAATGTATTAGAAATAGGGTGGGTTATTTATAGACGATTAAAATGTTATGTATAAGTGACAAGATGATGTATTTACAACTTTATTAGTCGTAAAAGGGTAAATAAATAGTTTAAGAGCAGTATATTGCATTTTCTGTATTATTATTTATTTTTTATAATGTTTAATATTGGCGTCTGAAAGACTCCTCGCGAGCCAGAACACTACGCCAGATTTGCTCCAAAAATCGACGCGAGTAGTGAAGGAAACAGGTGAACCAATAACTGTCACACATCAGAGTTTATATCAGTATCAGGAGTTGCTTTCAATTAATCAATCTTTGTTCTAAGCTTTGGCAATAAAGCGACAACATACTGAGAAAAATAACGGTATTATGTCATTAATATTTCAAAGATATTTGAATTAACCCAATAAAATATGTAAATTATTCTAAGCATTGTTATCTTATTGAACAGCAAACGTTTTGTTTATATTTCATTTTTTGTAGCATTGAGAGTAAAATAAACATCAATTTCTAAAATGAGCCGTAAAAAAAAAAAACATTACCTTCCTTAAAAAGAAATTCAAACTTAGAGATGACACCCATTCTGGAATATGCGGCGAGTATATGGCACCCGGCGGATGAAACGTGCGAACTCGAGAAAGTGCAGCACAAGGCTGCGATGCGATTTGTTAAAAATGGCTGCGATAGAAAAGCAAGCGATACGCAAATGCTCTAAGACGCAGGTCGGGAATCCTCGAAAGAAAGGAGATTTACACCCCCTGCCACACGCCTAAAGGCGGCTTGCAGGGTATTCGTCGAGACTCAGTCGGTTGCGTGGATCTTTATTTCGGCTGAATACTCTGTGAGAATAACATCGAAAGTAGATGACAGAGCAACAATAGAGACACAAGAGAGTGCCACTCGCCCAAGGGGGCCTAGTCCATCTTGGAATTGCAGACCCATTAATTTCTTAAAAATCATCAGAAGAAGAGAATTAATAAACATTTATGACACTGGGAATTCGTGATTAAATATTTCCAAAACAGTATTCTTTCTTCCTTTTGACTTATTGAATTTTAAGAATTTTAATTAAAATCCTGGTTATTTTTCGTCCGCCATTGAGTAAATGCAATTGCCAGAATTTTCTCCTTTGGATCGTCATAATGTTCATAATGATTAATATTTAAACTTCACAATACTTAACTTCAGTAAAGCGTTAGTTAAGCAGTTTATCACTCGTTTTAACAAAGTATAACAATCAGAAATGAACGCATTGTTGGACGTTGATAAATCATTTTCACTACGTATTGTTTCCTTTGTTATACAACACAACAGGGCTAACAAACGTGGGCTTTTTCTGCTCAGTTGATCGGTGAGGAAAGCAAGAGCAAACTACCTCACTCCTCATCTTACCTAGTAAGCCTCATTTCGGATGGTGGAGGGGATGAGGCCCCAACCGGCCTTCGGGCTGAATACTTTACAGACAAACATGGCAGCACAATTCATAGTTGGTGAATTAATTGTCTGTTAGAGCAAATGTGCTCTCCACTACGGTCATATTTGGAATATTAGAATTAATTGCATTTAACTGATATTCGAATGATAAGCACATTTCTGAAATGTTTAATAGTTACAGACATAATTAACGGTTTAATAATTGTTATAACAAGGCTGTGTCGACTCCATTTTAAGTGGACAACTGTATTACGAAACTCACGGCCAAACGCGACATAAATTTGTAGTTGAAAAGCAATTTGATGCAGTAATGGAAGTGCCCCCTCTCGATCGATTGCATTTCGACGCAACGGTGGTCTTGAGGCCATATTAATGCCTTTAAATTCCCATCCCGCTTGCAATTGATTCCCCATTCCAATCCCATTTCCGAATTTACTTTTCAACGCATCTCAGCAGCAATTCGCCCGATCCAGGTTAATTTGAGATGTCCCCGCAGAATCCGAGTGGTTACTGGGTCGCGTGGCCGGAAGGAAGTGTAACACGGTCACTGAGAACGCGGATGCGCCTTCAATCGCACGCCCATTTCAGGAAGTCCACCTTTCTTACGTCGATTACCCGCCAATGTTTGTTTTTCCGTCCATGGCGACGGATAAACAACGGCATATTGCTTTGGGATAGATATCGCATTGCCATTAAATTAAAAATGTGTTTTTCCTAGCAACTATACCGAAATGTATATATATACAACCAAATGTTATTACACACACTTTACCACCAATATACAGAAATAAGTCGGCAATTCTTTCGTCGAAACGCCGACTTTTTCAAGTCATTGAATACAATGAAATTATTAACGAGATATCAACGAAAAGCCTTAGTGAGGTTTGAAGTTATATCCTGACCTCTTTCAATATGCGGAGAAGTTTTTGAAATAAAATTAAGGAAATAAACTAAATTAATTACTATTACCAATATGTTATATTTTAACTGTAGTTTATCGGCAATATCAAGTTTGATTTTCACGAAAAAGCCTACGATTCCAGCAAACTAATCGTCCAGGTGTTTATAATTTTCCGTTATGCGAAACGAATATCTTTTTACGAATTGGCTGAAAAAAGTGGAACCAGCAATTATTTTATTAAATTCCTCGTTAACTTTTAAAACTTCACTGCGGATCAAAATATTCAGCCATTTATATACTGCTTTTTTCTAGTTTTTAGGTTCGACGGCCATTTAGAGGTAAATCACATTTGATTCATTTCAACTATCGAAACCAAAACGTAGGCGCTAATATTAAAGAATTATCGAACTTTGCTAAGCGAAATTTTTTGGACATAATTCTGTAGTTATTGGCAACCGATCCAATTTTCCGATCTGACTATCCCTATCGACAGTAATGACGACTTCATTCGGCGACATTCGTCTCTCGATAGATGCCTTCCAATGACCTCCCTCATTTTGCATCGCCATGCAGATCGCTTCTTTTTCACTCGTAGCTGCAAAACGAAGGCATTGAGGAGCGAAATCGCCTTCGCGACCTCAAAACCCATAACAATCTCATTCGCTCTGGAGCAATGGACATCATTCAGAAGTTCTCGGTGAAGGCCATTTTGGTCAACTTTTAGGTATCTTTTGTCTCATCGTTGCGCGCATACGACTGTTACATCTTCAACTACATAAGTAAATACACTGCAAGCCGCCTTTCGGCGTATGGCAGGGGGTGTAAACACCGAGCGTTCGAGTTACCTCTTTAGCTTTAGTTATCGGAAAGAATGAGTCCCTAAAACGACTTTTCCTCGAATCTTATTTTGCGCTCATTGTTAGGACTTCTCGTTGTTTGATACGAGCAACAATGAATTACAACAATTCGCTTTCACTTCCATTCCAGACTCTTAGAAACTCGATTTCGAGAACTTTCGGCACAACACCTAATAAATATGTATGCAGCATGATTATAACAACAGAGTCTGTTATTTACCTCATATTCTGATAGATTTTAGCTGAAGTTATAAAGTTATCGAAGAATCTCGGATTGCACCTTTAACTATGCGAGATAAATCCGTTGAAATCCAATGATCGTCTAGATTGGAAGGAGCGGCTACTTCTCTTTTAATTCGACCTAAATGGCAGTCCCGAATACACATTGGGTGAGGCTGATGGTCCTAAGTAGAGCATTCATCGGTAGCTGGGGGACCCAGGAAGATCGGTCGCTTGGTGATTCCGTTAGAGACGATCTCCCAGAAAAAAGTTAAAATTATACGATAATACATTCTCTGCCACCGGAGGGTGTGTATGCAGATTCTCTTCTTTCCTTCCAAAGTTATTTCCCGGAATCCTCGTATTTCAGAGGGAATGTAATATCTTAACAGATCATGGAACAGGAAAATATATACAGGAAATGTATCCTCCGAATTTGAAATTAGTGAAAGCAATAATTTCAAATCAACTTCTCAGATGAATTTCATAGAAGAGTAATTTTCACTTCAGGATTCGCAGTTCAGGAATCACTTAAAATCGAAAGAGCTGCGTCTTTTGGCAAATATAGTGCTTGCTTCGATAGACATGTCTGTTGAGATTTCGCTGATGGAATAGAAGATGGAAATGCTCTCACAATTCGTGGGTGGGCATTCGAAATGGGTCATTTATTCGTCTTCATCTCAAACTTTCGGCATTTTGGAATGGCTCCTCGAATTAATTGAACAGTGTCTCCGAAGATCAGCAATGCATATCTCGGACGGTCCGAAATCGAATTTCACTTAAAAATAACTTTAAAGCCTTAATGAATTATTTCACCAGCCAGTGTTTGAGGAACCTCCCTCAAACTTGTATCAGTTAACAAGTCGATTAATTAGGAATTCCACAGCAATGTTTTAACTTTTCTCAGATCTACAAATCTCTGGTCTTAAATCTCAGGGGGAAAAAAAACCTTCGAAAATCAGGACGAAATCAACCCATTGTCATGTTATAAACTGTTGAATGAAGAGAAATGCGCTTTTAGCGTTTGGTCGACCTTTGAGTGTGAACACGAAGAACTGATTTGAGGGAAATCAGAAAAATCGAACCTTTTAAATGGAAAACGGTCGAATTCCGACTGAAAGTACATAAATCGTTTTTGTGACGACTATTTTGGAAAGAAAGGCAGTATTAAAACGATTAAATTCTGTGATTTTCGCGCCTAACACCGGAGGGCCCTGTTTGGCAGTGTAGGCCTCTAACTGTGAACTCTGATCGAGGTCACGAGCGCAGGAATTGCTTAGAAAGCGAACGTGCATAATGGGTTGTCACTTTTCCTTTGGAAGACAATATCCTACATATGAAAGTGAGTCACTTTTAGTGACAAAAATGGTCGCAGTTTCAATCACGAAGAATGACGTCACTACTCATCAGAGGGCGACTCCACCCGGAGATACGGTTATTATTCTCGGAGATGCTGCCATGGATCCCATGCGGCATTTGGGACAGAACGCAGGAAAATGTATCTTTAATTGCGAGCTGACAAAATGAAAGGGGCTCGGGGTCGAGGGTGTGACGATATGAAAGCTGCTGAGTTAATAATGGAATTGCTTACGCAATATTAAAAAAGTGTTGATATTAGAGTAGTTGAGCTTCACTAGCGTGGGCTTCATTCTGGCTCAGTGAGGAAACTCTCTCACTCCTATGAAAGTTAACATGTTCAGCCGTTACCTCGTAGAATACCATATCACAGAAGAAAAAACTAAATTTTCCACAGATTCTCGATCGGTTTCGCAGCCGGAGGGGCATCGTCACCTGAATTCACAAAGAATTCTCATCTGTACCTCACTCCTCACTTTGCCTCATTCGTAGCAAACTGTAGAGTGGATGCCAGCCTCCGGGATGAAAACAGACGGACTTCGTAAATCGGCTGAGCATCTCTTTAGAGAGAAATCTTTTCTAAGTTTTTTCCACATTTCCGATATGTGCACTCCTTTTCGCTGTACCGATGCTCAGCACTAAAGTCAACTTCGAGAAAAGTGGAAACTTCGATTGCTAATGGAATTTCGGGCGACTTTCCAGAAAATAAGTTTCATCTTCGCTGTCTTCGTGACTCCGACTAAAGAAGAACGCATTTCAAAGACCAATGAAACGCCGATTGCAAACTGAAATCGCGCATAGATTAACGGAAATAAATTACCTCACTGATAAATCTCAGCAATGAGTTATTGCCTCATGAAAGGGTGCATAAGTGCAAATGCCTTCCGCAATTAGAAGCAATCGAAGCATCAATTCCTCCACATTTCAAATCGAACACTTTTCCATTTCATACATTTTATTCTTAAATCTCATCGTAAATCGGCCTCATTTATATCAATGACTGATGGCAATGTGAGGATATTTGCGGATGAATCGGTGATATAAAGTGACGAAATATAAAGTGACGAATAGAATTTCACTACCAAACGACTTACCTCGCATACAAATGTGGTGCGAAAAATGGCAACTACTATAGATCTTAATGTAAATAAATGCTCTGTAGTAAATTTCTTCGAAAGGAAACAATTGCGTAAGAACCACCTGTACAAAATTAGTGGATCAATTTAAATGCAGTCTACTCACAATCAGTTGAATATCTCGGAATAACTCTTACAAATTGCTTAAATTGGAGCAAACATATTCGAATTATCTGCGGTAAAGCAACTAAAAAGCTCGGTTTTATTAAGCGCACTGTAGGTTCATGCGATGAAAGGGTTACATGTTATTTCAAGCTAGTTAGGCCCCATCTGGAATATGCGGCGAGTATATGGGATCCAGCGGATGAAACGAATGCTCGCGAGAAAGTGCAGCGCAAGGCGATGCAACTTGTTAAAAAGTGCTACGATAGAAAAGCAAGCGGTACCCAAATGCTCTCAGACGCAGGTTCGGAATCCTTGGAAGAAAGGAGATTAGGCTGCGATTTATTGATAAATTCAGAGAAAATACATCTGCAGTAATCATGCGACCCCCTTCCGCTTCTTCGGTCGATTCGAGCGTAATATATGAGAAAAGGATGGGAGGACAAGTCGTTACAGGGACTCAATCTTTCCGATAACAATAAGCTAAAAAGGAAACTGGAACGCTCGGTGTTTACACCCCCTGCCACGCGCCGAAAGGCTGCTTGCAGGGTATTTACGTAGATGTAGAAGTAATTTCATTTCCTCAGAATTCCATTGATCACCTCTTTTCCCATTCACTCGTCCTTTCTGTCCTTCGTCACCCAAAAGCCTTCCTTTCATTTTGCCCACTGTCTTCGCTGCCTTCCTTTCATTTTGCCCACTGTCTTCGCTGCCTTCCTTTCATTTTGCCCACTGTCTTCG
>KZ309125.1:573874-619930 GCA_000376725.2 Ladona fulva | reverse complement strand
TATATATAAACGCATATTATAATCATGGACCATGCGGTGGTGTGCAATCTAACTATTGTCAACACATACTTCAGGAAGGGACACCTGATTACCTACAAGAGCGGAGATAGAGTGACTGCATACTCTGCTGGAGGAAATACCTACAGGAGATGAGGAAATGTAAAGTAATAAATGGAGAAAGTGTAACGCAACAACGTATACTAGTGGTGGCGGACTGCTATATTAAAGCAGATACCAAAGTAAAGCACAAAAACCAAAGACAGCAAAGAATCAAGTGGTGGAAACTGAAGGAGGGCCTAAGAAACAAATTCAAAGAAAAGGTACTAGAGGAACCGAGTTTACCAGAAGGAGTACAGGAATGGTGGGAAATAAATAGTAATATCATTAGAAAAGCTGGAGAAGAGTTCCTGTGTAAAACATCAGGAAAAGGGCCACCGGAGGAGAAGGAAACATGGTGGTGGAATGAAGAAGTACAAAAAGAGATAAAAGAAAAGAAAGAAGCAAAGAAGAGATGGGACTTGACGGGGTCTCAAGAAGAAAATACGAAAAGGGCTGTGGCAAGGGCAAAAGCAAAGGTGATTGAGGAAGCTAATGAGGAAATCGAGAAGAAAAATGGTAAAAGACAGATGCTTAGGATACCTAAGGCTAGAGATAGAGCCTCAAAAGATATAACATCAGTTAGGCAAATGAAGGACACATCAGGAGTGGTATTACGAGAAGATGATAAGATCCGGAAATTACTACGAAATATGTGCCCTGCAAGCAGCCTTTAGGCTTGTGGCATGGGGTGCATGCACCATGACTCTACTTTACAAATCAATTACTTTCGAGTATAACTAGCGGGAAATATGAATTCTTGAATCAACTACGAGTTCTTGTCGTAGTTCTTGCACCTATTTCTATGAATTAACTCTCAGTTTCAGAACGGCCTATGTAACGCATAATATCGGCTACATCTTCTACGAAAGTACCTTCTCTGAACTTATTTAGTAAATTTATCCTTTGTTTAAATCTTCCATTTTGTAGAGATTCCCATCCTGCGTCCTCGGCCGTTTGAGTAAACCTCACTGATTTGTCGTGACAATATGCTTTTTCTATTCAGTCGGCCGTTATCTTTGTCTCGGATTCAGTTGCTAATAAATAAACTCCAGAAAGAACAAAATAGGGATTAGTGCATGATTACCGTCTCTCTTTTTCGACTTCGTTTAAGCGTCTGTAGCAACCAAGTTTTGTTTATAGCAACGAAGATGTTTATGAATGGTTTTGCGCGTTTTGTGCGATGAGAGTTTGTGAAAGTATATTAGAGATATTCAACAGAATAGTAAGCGAAGTTATAAATTGTATTTGTTAATGTAAATAGTAGAAGTAATTTAGTTAGTAAACGCAAGAAAATGTTAGCAGTATTAGCTGAATGTTTTTTTTCAACTTTGGATACATTGTCGTAGAAACCACAAATTAATGAATAATTAACGATTTGTTCCACGCAGTTATATTCACCCTGTGAATGTTGGAATATTTTCTGTTAGTGTAGTCATTACACTTTGAATATATGATATCCACAGTTCGATAAGTAGAAGCTATTAAAATGCTTACTAATTATAAATTGATGAGAAACGCTTCAGAAAATTAAAGGGAAACCAGCTAATTCGTGTTATAAACTCCTTATTGTGATTACTGTCGAATGATATAGCGGGTCTTAGATGTGTTAAGAATCGAAGGGGTTCAAACGTGATGATTTGTGGTAAGTAAATAAAACATTTATGAGGAATTATTGATAAATGTATTGATTTACAAATACTAAATAATAGATTACAAATAGTAGATTTCCGTATTTCATAATTGCTGCATTTTCCGTTTGAATTTCAACGGGTACCTCCTCCAGTACACAAATTGTCTGACGAGAAGCTAATCTCAGACTATTTGCAGCAATGTCCCAAAGCAATTCGAATAACCGATGAACTATCATCCAAATACGTTTCCGTCGCTAGAGTTGAATCGATTGTTTTTGGACGTCGTGAATTCCTTTCAACGCGTCCTTCTTTCCGACGGACGTGACTTGAATGCAATTGGGCCAGACGAAGACCAAAAAGAGACCTCGGATAGCGGAGCCTCCCCACGCTCAAGTGCTTCGTTGCCTTGGTGAATGCGTCAACGAATCCACTTCATGCACTATTCTCTGGAATTGGGTTATTTAATCGTTTCTTTCATGTCACCATGTATAGAAAAAAGACAAAATATGGTCCAATGATACATCTACCCAATCTTGATGTCTAGAAGCTGCCACTTTGAACAAGAAGCAATTAGTAAGCCTCAAAAGGATGCTTAAGATATCGCAAGAAAGTACGCAAAATGGCCAAAAGAACGCTTATTAAAATGCAGGGAAATAAAATACTTCGGTCACGTTTAACACATGAATAAGAAGAGTCGTTTTTTTTATTTGAGAATGAATTAGTTGAGTTGAAAAGTATAGCTAAATTCTACTAATAGGATATCTGTTTCATTAGCTCACCTGTTGGAATAATTACGCCCTTCGATAGAAAAATCAGTTTTTATTGAGAGTAATTAAGTTTATCAGGTTCATCTTTTGCAAAGTATCTTCCAATTTAGAAATTTAAAACATTTGTGTAAATTATATTATAATTAAACTCAAGTGTTACCACGTGGAATAATGATTGAAACAATGGGGAAGTGCACGAGAGGTTTTATTTCCATAATCATGTAATTAAGTGACAATTATAGCAACATTGACTGTCACAGCAATATAGAATCATTTCTTCTTGAACGGAAGACCCCAATTAGGGGAGAGGGGGGTAAGATGACGAAGCTAAGGTGTAATGATTTTTTCTGGCGATATTATTGAAGCTGGACGATTGATATTTGTACATGTGCTCTTTCAGTCCTTGTGCTTTACAAGATTTTTTTGCGTGACTCCAAATTGATTGCGAGCGTCCAAAATTAGGATTCAAAACTAAATGAACATTTTCGTCACCCCACAGAGTGGGTAAGATGACGAACCGTAGCGGATAAGACGACGAGAAAAACTAAATACTTCTTAGGAAAGACGGTTTCATTGAATCCTCTCCTCCAACTGAACTGATAATGAAGCAACAACATTCTGAAAATGAAAAATCTTTTTTAAAGAAAAAATCCCTTCAAAAATTATAAAATGTTCATTTAAAGAAAATCATTACGGTAATAATACTAAACCGGTGCATTTTGGCGTAGTCGTAAGTGGCAAATTTGCAAATACATGAACAAAATGTAAAATTCTTATAAATATGAAAATAAAAACTAATTTTTGCCCAGAAAATGTGACGCATGTTAATATTAACATTTCTACAACAAGTTCATTAATGAACTTGTAGTAGAAATCTAGCCTAAACATTTTCAACACAAATATGATAGCAAAACTTAGGATCTCAAAAATGCAAACAAACTTGAATTTTCAGCTAAACACAAAAGTCGCATTTCCATTGGCGATGTTTCGCTTCAGTTTAGTCCGAATGAGCTCACTTTTTTCAGCGGAAACACTAAAACCACGATTCCGTTTTTCCGTTTAGAAAATTTGGTCGTTTCATTCGTTTCTTTCTTAATTTTCTTGTAACTTTTTGCTCTCCTGAAGAACACGCTTCACTGGAGTGCTCGTTATGTGGAAAGATGGTAACTTTTTCATAGGTTTTCTCGATTCCTTTTTCTGATGATCTGGAAGTGGAGGAAGAGATGGCCGAGGTGCAGATAGGTCTATATCATCAAGATGTATACCTGGGGATGATATTTTTCAGGCTGAAGTATCTCTGGAGGGGTCTGGGATAACTGCAGGAGAATCCTTTGGCTGTGAATCCCGAACAAGAATATCAGTTGTGCGTGAAGGCTTAAAATCATAATGGTTCTATTCCTGTGGCCATTAATAGCTGTTCTGATAATTGCCACCTTCAAGTAGGCCTTTCCAAAAATGCCTGCTACATCTTTTATTGCAATGGCAGATCCTGGGTAGTTTACCATAAAATCATCACATGTGCGCAGCTGTAAGAGGACTACAGATTATGGCTAGTATGAGGTGGAAATCCTTACAGGAAGATGTTGTGGGCTCTGCGAAACTGCCTCCAGGGTTGTATGAGTGGCGTGGTTGTCCATTAGTAGAAGGACCAGAGCTTCTGCGCTGGGATGAAAAAATTTACAAAATGCTGCAAATACTTCAAGAATAATTGTGCTGTCATCCATCCAGTTTCATGAGCAACTCCTATAGAGCCATGCGGTGCTCCACACATGAAAGGAGGATCGTTCTCACTCTTGGAAAATGAGAAAAGCAGGAACGAAGTTCCCAGACACATGTTACTGTTGAGCCGAGGCAGGACCCTTCGGTTTCCTCGAGCACAGATCACCTTAGGACTTTGTGTAGGGACTGTCGAAAAGCCAGTTTCGTCGTGTATGTCTTTCGCGAGGAACTGATGCTTTGACCTTAGTTCCCGTAACATTTCAAAAACATTTCCAACACTACATTTGTTGAACACCATCAACCTAGCAACTGAAGTGGATTCCTCATGGTCAGTTGGCATTCTTTCATCAAGCTTTCAACGAAGTCCTTTCCAGCAGATTGCTTCTCTTTGTTGAATTTATGGCTTAATTCCTATCCTTCTGCATAACTATAACATGTATTTCCAAGTCGCACTTTCGTCGGCCTGAAAGCTTGTCTGTCGATGTCGATTACATACCACTTTAACTCTGAAGTCTGCTCTTCACTGAAAAGTTTCTAAAATCTTCCACAGTTTTTTGGAAAATCCAGGAAATCCTCAAAAAGGCAGAGTTGGGTCAAAACCAGTTTGAAAATAATACTATTTATCGAAACAAAATAGACGTTACATGTCCACTGAACAATTTCTAAAATTTAACTAGATTTTCGCACCTCCCATTTGTGCACCTCTTCGAGCCTTCGTAACGTTGGTTCTGGTACATTATTCTTCTTCGCGGCAGCATTGACGCTGGGTTTTTTGTGAATAACGTCCGAAATAGCATTTGCCATAGCTCTGTCTCGTGTGTCTTTCCTCTGATAATTTATTGGCATGCCTTGTATTTCTTTTACAGCTTTCAAAGAAAAATGTTTAAAATATTTGTCTTACCAGAAAAAAATAACTCAAAAAGTAATAAATGATTGTGGGGTAAGATGACGAACTCTTCATCTTACCCCCAGGAAAAATCGTCATCTTATCCCACAAGTCGCCATTTTTTCCTCAACTAAATTTTTAACAAAATTCATTAAGAGAAACAAACAAACGCCATGGTGAAAGGTGAAGATACTTACGTCTATAGAATGATTTTGATAGATAGATTTGATTTTCGATGATTTGTCCCAAATTTTAGTCTCTTCGTTTTTATCGAAGGCTCCTCAGTTACACTTCTTCATTTCTTTTCTGCGTCACTTTTTGTCTGAATTCCTACCCTTTGATGATTTCAGAGCCGGTTTCTTCCTGCATTCGCTGCTTTTTCCCTGGTGCGGATCCCAAAAGCTCTTCCCATGCACTAAGTACGACCACAGTTGACCCTGCGTGTTTCGACCCTCCTCCTCAAGCCGAGAGGCGCTTTGCAGGGTATTGAAGGACTTCCAATTTCGGATAGCGAAGATTAGGTTCTCTCTATTGTGACGTCCTGGTTTGACTCCCCCATTTTAATTTATCACCGATGAATGCTCTGATGTTTTTGGACGAATTAGTCTTCTATTCAGTAATTAAATCGAATTGAATTTCGATTTAAGTCCGAAGAAATCGGCAACGTTCTCCATCGGCAAAGAATCTCCATCCTATGCTAGAAACAGTCTTTTCTTAACAAAAAGCAATTGCAAATAATTCAATTTATTTATACAAAACCACAAATTTAAACATACGACCCGGGTTTCGATGCGTTGCATCATCTTCAGGTACAAATACAAAGGTCACAAGCCAATATATAGTGGGAATAAAAGGGGGGAATGAGGAAAGGGGACAGGTTGAAAAGACGAAGGGCCAATGTGAGGGTAGGATAGGAAAAGTCAAAGTAATAGTATTGGACAGGAGAAGTGGGGGCGGGCAAAAGAGGGGAGGAAAGGGAGTTACGAGGAATGGGAAGGGGGGAGGGCGATTTGTGGTTTTGTATAAATAAATTGAATTCTTTGCAATTGCTTTTTGCTATGGAATACCACCAAGTTAAGGCCGACACCATTGAATTTAGTCTTTTCTTATTCTTTATCACATCGTTGTTGTGTGGCAATGGAATACTGATTTCTGTTGTGGAAACGGAACTTTGCTGTCGTGGAGACGAAACAGAGATTGCTGAGAGAGAATTTGGTTAAAAGACGGGAGAGTAATTTATTCAGGAAATCCTCAATTGGAGACCTCAACTAGAGATGAGCAAATTCTCACGCAGATTTTGACGCTATAAACATTGCAATAAGATATTAACGTAAGTAATGTGTATTAAATAAGTAATTAAACAAGTAATGTGTATTAAATATCTTAGCTTAACGATCCTCAGTTGTCGACGCTATCCATGCTCTCATAATGCGAAGATGACAATTTGTTTTTGAATTTATCGCTAAATGCCCTTAAATGTGGAATAGAGTGGTTTGCACAGTAAAGAGTGAACACTCCGAGGGAGGAAGGCCAATAGGTCTGACTTTCCTGACTCCGACCAACTTCGCCACAACTGCCCTTGAGTGAGTTACAAGTTTCCATGTGAAAAGTTTCTCATTTAACTCTTTCATCTTAGGTCTGTCTTTCTTTATTTATCAATGGACGAGACGAGACAAAGACGAGTTCAAATAAGTTTTGTGACATTTTACGGTAATATTTTGTTCATTATAAATGCGTGTGTATTCATACTGCACGGCGTACATGATTTTATATTTCCTGTTGTTGAGTTAGACATAACATTTATCTTGATGCGCGTTTGTGGTTTATTGTCGGCTATTTATTATTTATAACCAATGGTCACCGTATATGTCACAACTTTTACGCTGCATCTACAAGGACGCCACAGCCTCTATAACGCTGCACGAAGAAACAGAGGAATTCCGGATTGAGAAGGGAGTGAGACAAGGCGACTGCCTTTCACCAGTTCTCTTTACAGCCGTTCTGGAAGAAGTTCTTAAAACCTTAGACTGGAAGGAAAGAGGCCTATGGATCAATGGAGAGCACATCAGTCATTTGCATTTCGCAGATGATATAGTACTCTTTGCAACCAACAGTGAAGATCTAGCATCAAGACTTCAAGAACTGAACACGGCGGGGCAGAAAATAGGACTCAGGATAAAGTTATCGAAAACTAAGGTAATGTATAATTCTTTGGCAGCACAAGTACCAATCCTAGTACAAGATGTACCCTTTGATGTTTGTTCAGAGTATATTTACCTGGGACAACTGGTTACCTCAGGAGAGAAAAACAGGATTAATGAAGTGAATCGAAGAATGAAACTAGGCTGGAGTGCCTTCGGAAGAAACGCCCATATTCTGAAGTCGAAAATGCCAATGGTCTTGAAGAGAAAGGTCTTCAACCAATGCATTCTACCNTTTGATTCTAGTCAACTTTGCGTCGAGCCATTCTGATTCATCAGTACTTCAGATGTCATTAAAACAGAAATAAATGGCTAAATGAAGGATAAAATCGCCACAATATCGATAAATGATTGCTTATTTCGGAGAGGGAAAGCGTGTAAACTGAAATGAATTCCGATTAATGTGTCGTTTGAATTTGAATCGATGTGTGTTTTAGTCTCGGTTCCAATTTACGTCATTTGCGACTGACTACTTGGGAATGCGCCCTAAGAGTAAAATACTGAAGAGGGCTTTCGGTTCGGGGCATTGCTCGCCCTCGACGCCGTACGGTTCTTCATCTCGTTCACCCACATCTCAACGGCACGCTCTAGAAACCATCTTCAGGTCACGCTAATCGCTCCTCCAACACTTCCGTGTGAGGGCCTCACCGACGCGCTTACGCGTGCCGTATGGCCGAAAATGATGATTGCGCAGACATATTTCCGTTGCGCAACTGTTAGCTCGCATTTTATTTGTAAACAGCTTGTCGGAGACGCCCTTCGAATTTCTCAACGTGTTTCAAAAGAAGCCGCCGTTATTACGCCCATCGGCGGATGCTTTGCATGCCATTCTTACGATATTTGCGATTCCGCTTCACAGTCGTCAATTGTTATCCAAAAAGAAGAATCCTCCACAACTACATTTCGAATTCTTCTACGGTGGGAGTAGATCCTTTTTTGTAATATATTAATTTTGTTCAATGTGACTTGTTACCAGGATGGAGCTTTATCAACATATATCTATTAAAGAAGATTTGTAAAAGTTTACGCAAAAAAATGCCTGTAGACTCCAGGAGGTTTCTACCATTTCCTAAATAATGCCACGAAAACGATGAGTATGCGCGTAGTGCATGGGCCAATAAGTGTTGTATTCGAGAATTAGAAAAGGTGCAGCGAAAGACGATACGAAGAATTGCTACGATAAATCAGTGAGCGTCACTCAGATGCAGGAAGGGAATCTTTAGAAGTAAGAAGATTTCAGCGACGGATTTAGAATTTACCGGATAAAATTACATAAAGCACCTTCAGAGAGCATGCAGCCGATATAATGCGTCGTCTATGTCACAAAGGCCATTCTGATAGTGCGAGAAAGATCAGGGAAATAGACGCTAGAACGAATCGATCCAAGAACTCATTTTTACCACGAAGGATACGCGAAAGTAAACGATTTGGGAGTAATGGTGAATGCACCCCCTGCCACATGTCGACAGGCAGGGTTCTTACATAGTCATACAGTAAATTATCCGACCTAATGTTGCGGAAGGGCGGGCAGGATATGCCGGAGTTCCAGAAATACCCATTTCCAGACCCTGATCCATCTATACCATTAAAACCCTTCTTATTCCAAAACTATCTCTTATTCAAATTTTCTGCTCTTAGCACAGACCAGTGCTACCTATAAATGTTTCTTATGTTCTATGCGTTTTAAATTCTTCTTTTTCATCGCCCTTTCCCATGTGGTATGGGGTCGGCATTGCTGTCCTTTACTTTCCTTCTCCATTTCTCCCTCACTAGGGCATCCTCCCATCTCCGGCCTTTCTCTACAAGATCTTCTGCTACCTTGTCCTTCCATCTGATCTTGAGCCATCCTGCCTTCCACTTCCCAGCCACCTCTAATCTCCCCACTCTTTTACCAACATATTCATCTTAGCTTCTTTCCACATGTCCAAACCACCTCAACTTTCCTTCCTGTATCTTTTTCCCAATCGGGCCCACTTTAGTCGTTCCTCTGATAAAGTCATTTCTCATGATGTCCTTTCATGTGACACCATTGATCCACCTCAACATTCTCATTTCAGCCACCTTCATTTTCTTTTCCTGTGCCTTTGTTATAGGCCATGTCTCCGAGCTGTAAAGTAGAGCTGGCCTCACCACAGTCTTATACAACTTCCCTTTCATCTCACAGCTACCTTTCCTGTCACAGAGGACACCGCTCAGCTTTCTCCAGTTCATCCACCCGCATGTTATTCTATGTTATATTTCCTCATCCAGTCCTCCTGCCCTTTCCACAATCGATTCTAGACATTTAAATTTCCTTACAGATGTCAATTTTTCACCCTGGAGTTTTATTAAATTAACTAAGTCTGGCTCAACCTTGTGGTAGTTCTCCATAATAAAGATGCAGAATAAACACTTTTACCATTACCACAGAATTATTTATTTTACGACCATGGTTTCGACCCTTCGGGTCATCTTCAGGTCGTACCTGAGGCCAGGTTTCCAGGAAACCATGGTCGTAAAATAAATAATTCTGTGGTAATGGTAAAAGTGTTTATTCTGCATCTTTATTATGGAGAACTACCACAAGGTTGAGCCAGACTTAGTTAATTTAATAAAACTCCAGGGTGAAAAATTGACATCTGTAAGGAAATTTAAATGTCTAGAATCGATTGTGGAAAGGGCAGGAGGACTGGATGAGGAAATATAACATAGAATAACATGCGGGTGGATGAACTGGAGAAAGCTGAGCGGTGTCCTCTGTGACAGGAAAGGTAGCTGTGAGATGAAAGGGAAGTTGTATAAGACTGTGGTGAGGCCAGCTCTACTTTACAGCTCGGAGACATGGCCTATAACAAAGGCACAGGAAAAGAAAATGAAGGTGGCTGAAATGAGAATGTTGAGGTGGATCAATGGTGTCACATGAAAGGACATCATGAGAAATGACTTTATCAGAGGAACGACTAAAGTGGGCCCGATTGGGAAAAAGATACAGGAAGGAAAGTTGAGGTGGTTTGGACATGTGGAAAGAAGCTAAGATGAATATGTTGGTAAAAGAGTGGGGAGATTAGAGGTGGCTGGGAAGTGGAAGGCAGGATGGCTCAAGATCAGATGGAAGGACAAGGTAGCAGAAGATCTTGTAGAGAAAGGCCGGAGATGGGAGGATGCCCTAGTGAGGGAGAAATGGAGAAGGAAAGTAAAGGACAGCAATGCCGACCCCATACCACATGGGAAAGGGCGATGAAAAAGAAGAATTTAAAACGCATAGAACATAAGAAACATTTATAGGTAGCACTGGTCTGTGCTAAGAGCAGAAAATTTGAATAAGAGATAGTTTTGGAATAAGAAGGGTTTTAATGGTATAGATGGATCAGGGTCTGGAAATGGGTATTTCTGGAACTCCGGCATATCCTGCCCGCCCTTCCGCAACATTAGGTCGGATAATTTACTGTATGACTATGTAAGAACCCTGCCTGTCGACATGTGGCAGGGGGTGCATTCACCATTACTCCCAAATCGTTTACTTTCGCGTATCCTTCGTGGTAAAAATGAGTTCTTGGATCGATTCGTTCTAGCGTCTATTTCCCTGATCTTTCTCGCACTATCAGAATGGCCTTTGTGACATAGACGACGCATTATATCGGCTGCATGCTCTCTGAAGGTGCTTTATGTAATTTTATCCGGTAAATTCTAAATCCGTCGCTGAAATCTTCTTACTTCTAAAGATTCCCTTCCTGCATCTGAGTGACGCTCACTGATTTATCGTAGCAATTCTTCGTATCGTCTTTCGCTGCACCTTTTCTAATTCTCGAATACAACACTTATTGGCCCATGCACTACACGGATACTCAAGATGAGGCCTTAATAACGCGAAATAACAACGCTCGCGAACTTTTTCGTCGCTCCGACCGACTTTTCTCTTAACGAAGCAAAGCTTTTTAAGAGCTCTTCCACGTACATGACAGATGTCGGCGCTCCATGTTAAGTTATTCATGAGAGTTATTCCACCATTTCTACTGTTAATGAGTTAATCCCACGAAGACTGAACGAATGATCTTTAATAATAGATAATCTTTCAAAGAAGTTAGCTACTGAATATTTATCTAGGTTTACGCCTAATTGTCAAACCATTTCATAATTTTATCTAAGTCATTCGACTGGTTTAATATAGCAGAATTACTTCAGTTGATATGCCGCATGCACTAAATACATAATATAATTTTAAATCTTTCATCGGCAGCACGCAATCCTATTTAGCTTTATATGGAAGTCGAAAATAGAACGTCTACGAAAGAGTTATGCCGCTGAGACAGGAGAGGAAAAGACGGAAGGAGACAAAACGTCAGATACGGGGCCACGAAGCCAGATACCGGATTGAAGTGCAGAAGGAGGCGCAGATGGGAATGCAGAAAAGTATCATCGGTTAGATAACGGACGAGAGCATTGAGAGCGCGGAGAAATTACGTGGAAAGTGGAGTGAAATGGGCGGTCGAGTGGCCTCAATCGGCAGCCGCTCCCACTATCGAATAAGGAAATCTCCTTCACCGACATTTCCCTCCGATTTTGTCAATGTTTAGCAACATTTCCCTGCTTACCCATGCTGTTCTATAGTTCATTACCTCCGTGGTCTCACTTCCCACCTCTTCGAAACATCCGAGTCCCACCAAAAGGCGAACAATCGCTCTTTCTAACATTTGTTTAAATAATGAACATGTGGCGCTGTTTATTCAACTTGTTTATACCGACGCGTGGGGCATTGTTGAGGGATCGAACATTTAGTTTGGAATCTTTTCAACTATTTATTTGGATTATTTCCAAATAAATTATTGAGAAGATTATTACATTCTCTTGTTAGAGAAAAGGAGAAAGAAAGTAATGCCAGAAGAAGGATTTCAAAGGAAAAGAAATTTTCTCTGTGGACCATTAATCAGAGAACTGAGGAAGTTAGAGATAGCATTATGTGGATCAGAGACTATGAAAAGAAGGAAAGCGTTGGAGAGGCATAGTGGGAAATGAGGAGGTGCTAAAGAGGCGAGATTTGATAGAAACGATCAAAAGAAGAGTCGGATGAGCCAAATCATGTGCAATCGGAAGGGGCAGTTTAAGAGGTCTAATGAGATTCCGATGTGTATGAAAATGTTCTAAATTATTTTTTTGCTTTTATAACGAAAGAAATAGAGAAAAAATAAAAATAGAACTTCAAAATTTGTATAAGTTTAAACTGTTTAAATACACTATACTCCGTGTAATTCGTATATTCTATTCGATAAAATTAATGATAGAAATATTTTTCAGAAGATTAAAGGTTGCTTGGTAGTTGTAAGAGTACTTAAAAGACTCAATAAAAATTGTTGCGAAAATGTCGCAACATATGTTAAGTTTAGTTTGTGTTCATTGTTATACTTCGACCAGAAATGTTTCAATCAAATAAAAACAGAAGAAGATATAAAGCAATGTTTGTGAGGAAGGCCTTCCTAGTCCAGGAGTGCAACACATGAGCTTTAGACGAAAATTAAAAAGAGAAAATTGTCATACAATCTTAGAACTCAAAAATGCTACAAAAAGGAAAGAAAAAATCGAAATAAAAGAAATACACTTCTGAGAAATGTATGGGTATAAAAAATTCGCAAGTGCTAATTGCGGCTGACGAAAAATCACAAGAGCTAAATATATGGAGAATATTTGTATATATCGCCAAAATTCGATAGCGATTCGATTTGCTTAGAATCTGTGTACTTAACCGTATAATCTTCTATTCCGGTTTACACTCCGGTTCAACGAAAACAGTCTATACACCCTCTGCCACCCACCGCCAAATTTGGCGGCTCCGCTTTCTCTGTCGAACGATCCGTCCGATTTCTTCGCTTCGACCATAAAAATATCGCAACCTTCTGTAAGTTATTCCACTACGTGCAGAGTTTTTCAAATAAATCAATGGAATTACAGAATATAAATCGCGATCTTAAAAAATGACCCAAATTTAAGATCTGATAGATTTATACGTTAAGCATTCATTTTAACTATCTCCGAGTCACTATGTTTAGTATAGATTCAACCACTTATACTTAATTGAAGTCATATTTTTTGGAACCGAAATTCGGAAAGGAACGACGGTTTTACTCTTTCCATTCGAGAGTTTTGCTTTCTCGGTCTTGACCTCTCGTCCAACAAAGGCGCAATCGGAATTTGAAAATTGTCGGAGATCATGCGGCACAGCAAGAGCACCGATGTGCCGCGGCACACAGAATGGGAAGCAATGCCAAAAGGGACCTGAGGAGCAATAGTAATATTAAAGACTGCTGACCACTGTGCTTATTCTAAAATTAGATCAACATTTTAGACTTAAAAGTTAGCACACAAACTTAGGAGTTAATTTTTAAATTTCCACTTGCTTCATTACCGATAAAAATTCATGATTATATCTCTTTTATGGACTTGTAATCGAATGAAACTAAACCCTAAACATGGTTCGACCCCCCAAACGCCGCTTTGTTTCACTTTCCTTGCTCTTCTCTTTGGACTTCTGCATTGCATTATCTCAGTAGTAGTAGTATTGTCAAAAGTGCTTCGACTGCTTCGGTAATTTCGCACGTAGGCCCCCTCCGGGAATCGAACCCGGGATCGATTACATTATCTCAGATTCATTTTCTGAACTGTTGGTAAAATTTACATATCGAGCTCTATGTCGATTAAGGTGTTTCCTGTGGCCTTGGATTCCCTATCAGATGTTCATGAATTATACGTATTTCTTGCTTCCAGGAGAGACACTGTGTATTTGTGAGCGACCACTTGAGAAAATAAAGCATTAGCCAATAATATGAGGGATAAATATCGTACTCGATCTTATATTATTTGAAAATTCATCGATGTTTCGACGTTTCCTTGTTGATTACTTAGAAACATTATTAACTTACAATGTTACGTTCCTCTTATATGTGTGTTTGTGTATTTCTAAAAGGATTCATAAAGTATTTCGCACACGTGGCCGATAAATCCACAGGTGGTCGTGTTCGTGGCGCTGTCAGCCGTGCTGCTGAGTGTGGCTGAGAGTGAATACGTGAGGAAGGCCCACCCGCCGGCCCCGCACTTCAAGCACAAGGGCCACCGCTGGAATAGCCTGGGCCACCCAAGAGTACACATCCGTGAACCCGTGCATCACCACTACCCTCACCGACCAACCATAACCGTGCACCATCACCTGAGTCACCCGTTGAAACCCCAAGTGCATCACGCACCACACCACCACCACGGCCCCCCTCAGAAGGGCTTGGTACATCACCATCATCACCACCACCTCCCGTCCATTCGAAGGCCCCAACACCCCAAAGGCCCCTGGAGTGTAGGACCCACTTCAAACAAAGACGCATTCCATCCTTCCCCCCCCGACTCCCAGCAGCCACCAATTGTGCCCACCCATCACGTGGTAGATGACAATAAGGGGCCCATACACACCATACCCGCCCCAAATCTGGGGCCTTCTGGGAACGCCTACGCCGGTGGAACGTTCCAGACGGGCCACGGCATCGGTCAGGGGCTTGGTGACGCTGGAGGACCTTACCCGAACCCCGTGTACGGGAAACCAGCCACTGCAGACCTCACGTACCAGGAGCCGAAAGTTCCGACCCATTCCGAGGCCCCCGTCCACATCCCAACCATCACGTTACAGAATTCTCACAGCTACCAAGTGCATGAGCAGACCATAGACCTGAGGCCTCAAAGTGGAGTGCTCTTCGCACCTGACCCTGACCCCAGCATCCCTGCACCAAAGGTTCCTTTCACTACCGATCCATTCTCGCATCCGACAAACGGACAATCTCCGCCGGACCTCGAGCAGGACATTCCTCAGCACCTTCTTTCCATCTACGGCATCCGGAACCAAGACGACGCAGACCTAGGAGGAAGGTTGCTGCTGGCTCAGGCGCTGGCTCAGTACGATGCACAAACTGCCCCAGAGTCCTACCACCAGGAGCCCCTGCATCAGGTCCCCACTGCAGTGTCAGTGCAGTCAGCACCACTTGTGGCTTCTGTCCACGAAACGGTTTACCCGGTACATCTACAGAGCGGAGCCGACGACGGGCAGCTGTCCATGTACGATCTTATTTCCAACAGTCCAATCCAATCTCCAGTTTTGGATGCCCTCAGAGGGGGTTATCCATCCTCTACTCCAGTGAACAGCTTCCAGTTCCAGTCCAGCGTGCCGCCGCAATTTCACTCCACGACAGCATCCCCCATCGACCTCTCCTTCGACTATCAGCAACCACACGGTCAGCAGCAGCTGACAGCTGACGCCGTGCAGCCGAATCCTGACTACCAGTTCGCATACCAGCAGCTCTTCTCGTCCTCCACCGTCGCTCCGCCAGTGGACCACCACGGTCAGCAGTACCTCTCCTCCACCACTCCCAAGCCTGCACCTCAACTGACTTTCCAAGGGCAACATTTCGTATCGACCACAACCCCCGCTCCTCAAACTAGTTTCCAAGGGACGCAATATGCTTCTACTTCCACCCCCGCACCTCCTGCACAGTACAATTATGGCGGAAAATTCGTGTCCAGCACAACCCCCGCCCCTTCCTTTGCCTTCCAAGGGCAGCACTTCCTCTCTACAGTCAACCCTTCCCCTCAAACCCAATATCAACAGCACATCGACAACTCTCAGACGGCAGATAATCAACTCCAAAACTTTGGATACCTCAGCAACCACCAGGTTGCAGGTGTATCCGTGTCAAACCCGGGTCAAGCTGGGTATATATCTGCTTCATACCACCAGCAGAGGCAGACATCCAATGCACAGGCAACCTCAGCCTCTGAGGAGACGAAAACTATAACGACAGCCGTTGGAGAAAAGATTTCTGGAGGTCACTCAGGTAACCTATTGGACGGTCCTCCGAGGAAAGGAGCAGCTATTCAAGAACCAAGTGAAGCATCAGAAGCTTACTATGAGGACTGGCAGGAGGGGGATGAATCTTCAACAGGAAGTCCAACGAGGCAAGAGGAGGAATACGATGAAGAGGAATACGAAGAGGAAGATGAGGGCAATGCAGAAAGAGAATATGACAGAAATGTGGAGTTTGGAACGAGACTCAATCCCAAAGGAAATAAGTGAACCAACAAAAGACAAGTTAGGACAGTTCTAGGTGCTCACGGGGTATGGGTGAGACCTCGACCAGCAAGTTAATCTACTATGAAATATTTTGCTGAAGAAGACTGTTATCTCCATTATCTGGAGTTGTGATTCACTTACAATGAAATTAGATGGTTTTCCACAGTGTTTATGTGTACCTCATGATTTTGGAACCAATGGGTAATTTTGCATTTTATCGATAATTTTGGTTGACAGACTTCAACTTTGGGGAATAATCATCTTTTAAAACCTAGGCATATTATGCCAGTTGTCCACCTTTGTGGCTATGGTTCAGACATATTTTGTGTGTCCTTCATTTTCACAGTCTAAGTTGTCCCACTGCAATTGTAAATTCTCGACTTCTTTTGATTTTCTTACAAATATCACATCTCTGGACTGATTCCTAAGGTTGTAAGTCACAAAGGTAGTTGCTGAAGCTGGGAAACTTAACACAACATTCATTCTTTTGTCATCAAATTTAATTTTAGATAGACTAAATCAATAGTTTTGGAGTATCTTTCATTCTAAGCATATGTTGTGAGACGAACATTCTGTGCTTGTTTAGGGCAACCTTGTATTCCGGACAGTACTAGATGTGTGGCATGTGGCATAGTGGTCAGACACTGAAAATTAAAGTGAACAAGAATGCTTAACTGAAGTTAAGGATCAATATCTCAAGGATGAGTAACTGAACATCAAAAGATCTGGAAAATTTGACATTTTAAAACTTTCATGTTCAATGGTGAATAGAACTTGAGTTTTTTTAATTGAAGTGACAAATTTACTGAAAATACAGCATAAAGAAAGAAATGCTCAAAAGATGATTAGCGCAACAACAGTAGTGTCGTATAAGAATGATAGTTGTTATATATTGAATGAAACCAAGTCAATAATATAGGCTCTCCATGAGAGTTTTTCTACTGCCTCAAGGAACCCACAATTTGATAAGCATAGGTGATCTAGGTTGATAATTATTTCCACATTATAAAACAATCTTCAATATCTATTCAGTATAATGATAAGAAGATTCAATCAAGCGCTTCTTGGCAGTGTATGGGAATATTTCTTTTCTCAATTGATGCAACAGAGTTGTCCCAAACTTTTCCATTAGCTCTACCAAGTAATCAGAACTCACTATTTATTATTTAACTTATTTCATCTTTTGTTATTTATTTCCTATTTCATGTCTGAAATGGATAACTGTATCATAGAGTTGCACCTGATTGTATGCATGAAACTTCATCTACTCTTATATGCTCAAACGTACAAACGTATATGCCCCAATGTATTGGCTCAGGATTATTCAACAAATAATTGTAATGTCATAAAAAATTGTACATAAAAACCTGGTTCATTTATACTTCTGTATAGTATACTTAATTGGATAAATGACAAAAAAGAACTGGACTACAACTAAACTAAACAAATAAAAGCTAAAACATGATAAGATTGAATTATGAATTTTTAATTTTGTGATGACTGCAATTCGAAAGCAATTTAGTCTCAATGCTGGGTTATTGCATAATTCCAATGGAGTAAAAAATAGGTGTATATAGATATAAAACTGCTCTGTATATTACTTGATGTATTTTATGAATGTAATGTTATAGTATGTATGTTTGAATATAAAAAATGTTGCCTTATCACTATGAATTGTTGAAAACCTTTCTGTACTGTACCCCTTGAATACGTTTTATGGCAATTAATGGATGTTCAAACAGGGGCATGTGAATCCCTTCCATTATTCTGAGAAGTGTACAGCTTAAATCAAAGATAAAAAGGAAATGGTTAATTTTTTAAAAATATTAAACACGTAATTTTGTAAATTTTACCTTGAAAATGAGACAATGGAAATATAATGAAGAATTAGTCACTAGGAATCTGATACCTAATATCAGAAAATGATTGACACTATGAATGAATTAGCAAAGCAGAAGTTGGCTAGAAATAACTAGATAAGTTCCATGCAGATAGCTGGCTCATAAAATTCTGTATTTAAAATTTTGCTTCATTAATTCAGTTTACTTTTTGTGATTCTTTCATACAGCTTACATCAATATGGAAGTACTTGTTTTATTTCAATATTTGACTGCATTTTAAACAACTTAATGATCCTTGGTAAAGTCTTTCAGAATCTTACAGTGATTTTATTGGTGTCCCTCACAGTGTCAAGTATTTCAGCTCACAATTTACTGTAATTATTTATAATTTTCTATCCATTTAATACTTCTTTAGATGAAAGAATTGATGGGATAACTGGAAGTCCCAGATGAGCTACTGATCAGATAATTGATATTACTCTATTGTATGTAAAAGTGCTGCTTCCAGCTCAGAACACTAAATTGTGATTTTGTCTGAAGTTTTTGAATTCCACTCTTCCTCCTCTTTGATCAAATTGTAATGTGTAATTTATTTCTATTTTGTCTACATCAAAAGCCCTTTCATAATAAATTAATCTTTTTTAATTATAATCAAAGAAAACTTTCCTTTTCATTCCTCATATCCCAGTTTTCTAATTATAATTATGAATAATAGTTACATCAAAGCATTATATTTATTTAAACAGCTTGAGTAAATAAACATCAATCACTTCCCAATGAGATGAAAGTTATAATTGCAATTGGGAATTGCACACCTGTCAAAACGAAACTTGCATAATGTGTATTGTTTTTCCCTTTGGTTTATTAGCATCTGCAACAATTACCTGCAAAAGCAACATTATACAAGGAGAAAAGGGAAAAGAAACAGAAACATAAAATAAGTAATATATTTTATATAATATAAATAATGAGGAAATACTTGCTGGAACCCACCCTGGTGGTTGTGGAACTAAATCACATACTAACTCAATCAAAGTTTTAAATTAGATATATTCTGAGAAAAGGCTTCCATACTTTAACAGGTGACTTTAACAGCATTGCCATGTAAACAGTTTGCATCTCCTGGAATAAGCTTGCTTCTTTTGGCCTCCATACCATCATAATTCATCCCACAATACATACACTGCCAACACACAAAATTGATAGCTTCACTACCAGATTTACTTCTCTCTCAATTAAGGTAAATGTACTCCCAAAGAATATTTCAGAGCACAGCCCAATAGCTGTACAGTTCCATATCAAACTCAAATCAAAATCCATTTAAAGGTTGTCTTCATTGTTAAGGACAGATAAGGAAACCTGGAATGAGGCTAAACATTTTAATGGCAGCTTTCATAATTTCAGCAACAAATTTAAAATGTAATCAATGTGATTTGGCCAACATAGGTAGAACCCAAAAAAGAAAGAAATTAAAATATTTTGATGTCTCATTTTCAATTAGTGACTACCTTAAGCATTAAAACAAAACATTTAATTTAGAGGTCAACAAACATCCAATACATAGACTCGAGTACATTGACAAAATAGCATCAGTTTAACAGTTCCATTTATTTCATTTTAAATATATACATTATAATACAATTCCATCAATGGATATGTATGTATTTATATAAATTGTTTGCCTCTTAAATCAAGAATGCAATAAAATTTAAAACAGAATATGTTTAAACACTAACTAGCACTTCTACATATTTAGGAATTATCAGGTAGGATCTATTGAGAGAAATCAGCTCATCAACCACATTAATGACATTTTGCACATTTAATCGTATAATACCTCAATATATGTATGTATAATTTAATCACCATTGGTTGAGTAGCTATATTTACAGAATTGCTAATTTTAGGAATAGAATGTACTATCCAGGAAATTAACAACTGCACATTCACTGTAATGAAGGAGAGGACTTGACTGAGTTTTATTGAGGAAAACACTTCATCATTAATACCAATTGGTAAACTCCAGGAAATTTTTAGAATCAAAACAATCAAGATTTCAATCCAGAAATTGGAATGAATGTTAGTCATTTGTATGCAACTCATTCTGTAAATTACCATATTTATTAGAATGAATTTGGTAAAAATGATTAAACTTAATAAAATAGGACTGGATCATGTTACCTTTTTAAATAACTAAATAAGCAAACTTATTAATAATTATAGCATTTACATAGCTTTTGAAACATAGATTTGATTCAAAATACTGAAATAAAGTATGAAAAGACAGGTAAAATGAGTTCTATTCAATTGAGTCTACCTAAAAAAGTATGTATCTAGCAGCACAGTGGTACAATATCAGTCCTACATTTTTAGGAAAAACGATGCGTTATACTCTGATAAATATGGTAATTCCTGTGTTTTCAGTAACACAAACAGGTAATCGCAATGAAAATGAGATGAATTTTATTAGGAATATTTGTGACAAATATAATAACTCAGATTCATTACCTCCCACGGCTTCAGAATATATTTTATTCAATTGCTTTCAGTCTCAAGACTTCAGAAATGGACTTCCAAAACCTTTAGAAGGAAAATGTAAAATAAGGAATTCTTAATCTTGAGAGTGAAAATGATAAGAGATGCTACACTACATCTAAATAGTTTCAGTTTTTTGAAGCAGCACTGCTAATCATTCAAAACTTTGTATCAGAAACTTCTTTAAAAAGTGAATTGAAAATTATTTGTGATTTCCAAGTTATCCAGAGATTAGAAACTACCTAATTCAACTACTTGTCAACATACTTTTAAGATGCTTGATAGGATTTTAAAAGTTATTGGGCCTGTTAAGCAATGGGGGTGTGTCTTTTGTGCAATCAAATACTGTGCAGAAACCCATACATACAGAATTTACCCAAATTCCAAATTCTACATCAGAAAAATGGGGTAGCAAACATAAGAATAGATTTTCTTAATAGAGTTAGAGCAATTATGTTTACATATCCAGTATACACGGCCTCATATTTGTTATATTCATATGATATGCATGTACTTACTTGTATAAAAGCTTTTACTGAAATGTTAGAAGACTGTACATGGCACAAGGTTGACAGGGTGTCATTATAGCAAATCATGACAAATGTAGCAAGCATATTAACCTTTTCATTTCAATTTCTCAATGCAGAATTTAAATAAATTAAAACATTACAAGAAAAGTTGAAGACTAATTCAAAAAGAAAATATTAGCTTTGAAAAAGATATTTTCAGATAAAAAGAACATTCTAGAATGCTGCAAAATAGTCTTGGTCTTCAGAGTAAGAAACTTAGACAAACTGTGCAGAGACATTAAAAAAGGTGATAAAGTAACAAAAGTGTATAATACAATTTCGATGAGAACAGAGTTAGGTTTTACATCAGATTGGAGGTGCCAGAGTATTCTAACTTCCGAGGGAATACTACCATTGATGAGAGACGAGGAAAATCAGATATTGTAAAAACAACTGGAAATCAAATAATTACAAATAATGGTAACTTCACTTGGTGATGAAGGAACCTTAGAGAGCCTTTGTTTTGTATTTTAAAAGGAATAATATTCTGAAAGAGATTATGCGTAGTGGGCAAGTGTTAAAATGTGATGAACTAAATGGATGACTGAGTGAATAATGATCTATTTATTAGATGAAAAACAGAATAAATGACCAGGAGACTAGTTGAAGCTAACGAAATTCTTCTCTGGTGATATCACCCAGTTGGAAACCCGAGAAGACATATTCACTGGGAAAGCACCAAATCTTTTCTAATGGGTATGCTTTCAATTGATTTCTTGATGATAATGCAAGGAAACTGGAGAATCTTCAAAAGAGAGTGAACATGATGGAAATGATTAGACTGGCAGGCATACATTTACAATCTTGAAATCTACAAAATGTGACATTGGTTTTTAAAGTCACATTTTTATAACATTTTCACTGATCTGTATTTGATTCTTGTTTAAGAGCAACAGCAATATCAGTCTCCTTCAACCATCACCAACCTGATACAAACTAAATCAATTTTTTTACTTGGGTATAGTATGAAAGCACACCATGCAAATTTCACACTAAATTTCAAAGCATTTTTGTGCATAATATATATAGTTACATCCCTGAATATTGTCATTAAATGTTTATTTTGCAGTTTTTGATTCAAAGATGTTGTTTTGTAATATCTAAAATTTCAACAAAATTAGTAGAAAAACAATTTATTCCCAATTGGAAAGGATGAATATATAAGATCGTCTTATAATTGGGTAAATATGGTCATTCAATATGAAAATTAATTAGCAAATAAAAGGGTATGAAAATTGCAAATGCTTGTCAATGTGAGTAAATGCTGGAGTTCTAAGATGAGGATAACTATTTTACAGACTTATATATCACACTGTATTTCAAAAGCAAACATTTGAAACAATACTGGGTAGTTACAGTTAATACAGAAATATGAGACAAACATAAACATATTGCAATATAAATTACATGCATAATGAAGGTAAAATAAAAATCAAGGTCCCTCAATCACGAGACATGAATTTGAACTTCAGAGTCTCAAGGAAGGAAAAGCAACTGGTGTGGATGGCATCCCTGCCCAACTGCAGAAAATTTAGGCAGTAACATGAAAGACCAATTATTCAGAGTAATAAATGACTGGTACGAAAAAATAATCATACCAGAGGACTTCACGCAATGCAGGACCATTACCATACCTAAAATAGGAAAGGCAGTTGACTGCACCAATTATAGAACACTATCAATGTTATCAGTTGCCTCCAAAATACTCATTAATATAGTTAAGAACAGGATAAAAAGAAAGGTAGATATTGGGGAAGACCAATTTGGATAGAGAGGAAGCAGAAGAGAAGCAATTCTGGCCTTATATATGGTATTGATATGAATAGAAGGACATATGTGACCTTTATTGACATAGTAAAAGCATTTTAAACTACTCTTTAGAACTGTGAAGAAAATAGGACTGGACTGGAAGGATAGAAGAATGATTAATCAGAACCAAAGCAGAAAAATAATCAACAGTAAGGTAGAGAAAGAGGCCAGGATTAGGAAAGGACTTAGACAAGGATGTCCCCTACCTCCATATCTATTTAATATGTCCATTGAGGAAGCTATTCAGATCATTGAGGAGAGGACAATAGGAGTAAAAGTCAATGGTGAAAGAATACATAGTATCAGATTTGCTAATGACATCGAAATAGTTGCAAACTCTGAAAAAGGAATGAATCGAATGCTGTAAGTCCTATCAGACACTCTTAAACAATGGAAATCAAAAGCGAATAAACGAAAAATGAAAGTAATGGTAGCAGGAAAAAATATGGAAGAAATCAAAACCAATATAAAAATTGACAACACCAGAATTGAGCAGGTGGAACACTTACGCCATATAGGTAGTATAATCACAGAGGACAATAGATGCTTAATGGAAGTGAAAAGGCAGATTACTTTGGCAAAACAGGCATTTATGACTTTAAAAAAATGTTTAACCAGCAAACACATGAATATAGATATCAGGAAAGCATTTACAAAAACATTTGTTTGGAATTCTCTGCTGTATGGAAGTGAAAGTTGGACTATGGGCAAATTACAAAAGAGTAGACTTGAAGCTGCTGAAATGTGGATATGGAGGAAGATGAAAAGAACAAGCTGAA
Organism: Ladona fulva; assembly: GCA_000376725.2. Lineage (NCBI taxonomy): Eukaryota > Metazoa > Arthropoda > Insecta > Odonata > Libellulidae > Ladona > Ladona fulva. Next base: position 596,018 of record KZ309125.1, on the reverse strand, counting down.
TGGAAAGAAAAACAAATCTGGAAGTTTTAAGGGAAGTACAAGAAGAGAGAAGATTATTTAACTGAAATGAAGAAGAGGAAAATTTATTGGACATCTCATCAGACACAACGCATTCATGACTAACATTCTTGAAGGGAAAGGAAAGAAAGAAAGAGGACGGCGTAGGAAGAAGTATTTGTACGAGATTCAGAAGAGGATAGCAACTTTGATGTGGCATTGAAGTGATCAGCAAGTAACAGAGAGGAATGGTTGCATCGACAAGGCACCACCCTTTAGATATGTGATGACCCCTAATGAAGAAATATAACTATTTTTAATATTGATTCCTATCCAGATTCTACTCGGCAATCACCAGCAAATATCTCAGCTGATTTGAACGAAAATTTATTTGTTTGAATACACACATTTACAATGTCATCCTTTAGCATCCTTGCATTGGTGAATTTGCAGAAAATTCACCAATACTAGCACCACATCCTCATCTTTATAGAAACAGAGGATAGGACTTAAGTATAATTTAAGAGAACTTCTTTAGAGTGATATGATTTTGAGTTGAGAAATGCATCATATATTGGTAGAGAAAGAACTGATAACTTTCAATATATGGCAAAGAAATGGCTAGAAAAACTTATTAATAGCTAGCTTCTGCAAATAAATGTGAAAAAAAATAAAAAGTATGTTTTTCTAATGACACAAAGGGAAAAATCCCACTATAATATGAAACGCAATTCAATAAATTACTAGCACTGAAAAATACATGACACAAGCATTTCTATGGAAACCAATTAAATCCACAGATTGGAATAATAAAAGAAAGTTAGTCTGTAAGCTCACATGAATAATTAAATTTATGCTCAAACAGTGCAAATCATTTTGATTTCTTGCATAAATATTACAAATTAAGAAGCCTTAATTAAATTCAAATTTGGTACTTGAGTTATACCATCTAAATCCTATTTATCCCATACACTTCAGTTTAACAAAACAAACTTAGATACAAAATTGTACTTTGAAATCATTGTTTCGGTACAGTTGCCAACATAAAATTTGTTCTAACTTTAATGTTCAGATAAGGGATGTTGCACCACATTACTGGATTTTTTTAACAATAAAAGTGGTTAGGATTCTTTGCCTGGTAAACTATAGAATATTTTTTAGATGTGCTTCCTAACAAATAAAGTTAAAAATTAATCTACAGAAATGTACATCAGAGAAAATTTAACCATTTATTATACATTATTTAATATTTTTTACCAGGTTACTCCACTAAAAAAAGCCATGTAATATCTAGTTTGCTAACTACTAGACCACACATGGTGATATGTTAGAATGATAATTTTCAGCCAAAGTACAAGTGGAAGCTGAAGAGTCGAGTACACTAGAATGAAACAATAGTACAAATCCCGTTGAAAGGATGCTAACTCATGTTTACATTATCCTAAACATTCTAATTGGTATCCAACTCAATCTATTAAACTCTATTTTGATAAAGGATACAGAATCCAGTGAACTTGCTATTTCAAGGCACTTGAATTAAGGTTCAACTTCACATAGGTTCCAAATCTCGTATATGGAGCCAATGTGAAATTCCAAATTCTCCATAGGCATTTTACCAGGCAAATCAGGCAGCATGAAGTATTTCAAATTTTATACTACATCATAGAATGTGGCTGTTTTTGAGAGGAGTTGACTGCTTCACCTAATGGCCCAACATACGGAGGGTGTAAAGAAACTATCACAACACAAGTCATTTCAAGAAGAAACATGAATACATGCAGATTCATACAACACGTAAGCACAGAATTAAAAAAAAAATATTCTAATTTTTGAACCCCTTAACAAAACTAAGTCCATTATATCAATGGTTGGACTGATAATGAGAATCACAGTAATACTTGTCGAAATTAGAAGTTACACAGATCATAATCATCTTTTCCTTCATTGCAGCAAGACCATTGAGGTGTAAATAAGAAACTATAGAGTTTAAAGAAAAGCAAATCCTGAGGATAAAATTCACACTTCATAGGAATCTGAAGAATAGCATCTAAATGGCAGAGAACTCATAGTAACAGTTGCATTATAAAGAAGCAAGTTTGTGATTTAATTCAAATTTTGCGGGGAAAAACATGTTTGCCAGGCTTTTTCTGAATTCCAATTAACAATGAAGAAAGATGAGAAAATTATGGAAATTTCAATAGTATTATGGCCAATCTTCTCCACGAAATTAAGTAAAAGAGGATTTAAATGCAATTACATAACAGTGGGACTGAGGTTAGGATGATTGTTAGAAAAAACAATAATGTACAAGTACAATGAAAAACTTACAATGCTCTTGTAGGTTTGAGATATCAACTCATTCACACAAACAAATACCTTCCAGACATGTGGTGCCCTCACATTTCATTTTTTCAAACAAATATTAAGGGCCGAATTTTTAGACGACACTCGAGTGGCCAATAACACTCAATACGTCACAAATCAACACTTGAGTGCTCGCGCCGAATTTTTAGTCTCAGAATGAGTGCTATATGCACTCGACTTATGAGTTTCGTTGGATGTACACTCGAGTGCTCATAGATCGTTTTGTAAACAAACAAGATGGCGGAAAATCTGGAGAGAAGCTGCCGTCTTAGGATTTAGTTATCAAATTTAAAGGTTAAAATGCAGAATATTTCTTCAACATTGGTATGGTTAATCTAAAATGATACAGAATCAGGTGTAACTTTGTGGTACTTATTAATGCAAAAAAAACTCCATGAGAAAGGCATTTACTAAACCACAAGAATATTACAATGCACGACCTAGGTTTTGTAGCATCACTTACTCATCAGACCTGAAGATGTAGTGATTCTATGAAATACCATGGTTGTGCATTGTAATATTCTTGTGGTTTAGTAAATGCTTTTCTCATGGAGTTTTTTTTGTATGGTTAATCTAATTAGACAGGTGTGTTTTCATTAAGGTAATACTTCTAGCATGCTGAGCCATTAATGTTATTATTTGGTTTTGTGATATATTTGATGTTAAGGAGGAACTTATTCTAGTTATCTAAAATTGCTTCAGACAAATACTTCTAAATTATCATTGAAATTGGTAAAAATAGGTTACTAAAATGTAGAACATATTTGACAACAATTTTAGTGAAATTATCGGTTAGGCCATGTACCTTAACATACACAGATTTTACATCAGGGACTTAAGTAATCCGATGAATTATTATTCCTCTACGAAGTTCCACGAGCATTTTGGGAATATTGAGGAAATCATTGGAGATAAGTTACTTCTGATGATAAATAGCAGTGTAGTTAATAATCCTGGACTCCTGGTGACACCAATACTAAAACTAATGGTAGCATTGAAATGTTTTGCTATTTAAGTTTTCCAGTAGATAAATTAAGCACAACTTTCAGATGAAGAATTGATCAAGAAAAGCCTGTCGTAGCAGGGAATCAAATCACGGTCATCCACTTTTGGTAAGAGAGAAAAAACAGACTCTTATTCATATCTTCCTCTCAAATTAAGCATATGAATCATGCGTTCTTCATCGCTTATCAACAAATTTTCAGTTATCCTATAATCACATTTTAATTTCACTTGGTGATTTTGCGGCTAAATACACACATATTTTCCCAAACTTTCTAGTGTTTTCTAAGGTGCATCATTGATAAGATTTAAAAATACCACTTACTTTATTTACATGGATATTAAATGTATTTCTTATCTTCATCCAGTTCCTAACATTAGCTGAAGATGAAACAGTATCCTCTTCTTTCTTTCCAAAATTTTATTGTGTTCTACAATTAGATTTTTAGTAAATCTTTTTTGGCCACAGTGAACCTTTCGAAAGACATTTTCACAATGGTTGTGTTCCGCAAATAGGAGTAAATATTTTAATAAATTGTAGTCACATTGGAAGTAATTAGTTATAATAGATCATTTGAAATTAATTACTTTTTGTGCATTAAACAGAATCGTAAGCAATAATTAGATTACTTTCTCAGTAAGAAATACATATGTTGTTATAAATTAATAAAGTCATAAAACCTTTCATCTATGACAAGGAGTACAATAGTGAGAAAATACTGAAAGGGTTGTTTAATAAGAAAAGGTTAGCTTGTTTATTTGCTACATTGAATCAAAATCCCTATCATGTGGAGGATAAATTTTATGTTTCATCCCTAACTTTACAAAATAAATTAAATTTTCTACCTCTAGCCTTTTCCTTTGCATGAAATGTTTTACGTGGCATATTTTTCAGTTATAAGTAATAGAAGCTATGTAGAAGAACAAAGTCTATCTTTTTAAAAGAGAAAATGGCAACCCAACCCTGGCTGTGGGAATTTCCCATGTAGTAGGTGTCAACAGTAATCTCTATAAATCATGGAGGTTGCACTCAGTTGAGCCAAGTGGAGTTCTTTACTATAAGTGCAGCAACACTCAACTGAGTGCAACTTCGCTCAACGGACTGGCATTTCTACAGCTGCTCGAGTGGTGACTGAAAATTCGGCCCTAACAGATAACAAACATCGATTCAATAGAACTCCAAGTCCAAGTCAACACATGGGAATGAGAGTTTAATGAGCAATAAAAGACAGCCTGCCACAGCAACTCACTTTTGTGTAAATATTCTTACTTTCCTGTTACTGTACTTATACTCCATTTTCATAACCATAAATACGAGTGTACAATCTATGTAAACAAATATCCAGAACTATCATTTAAGTTTTACATGCAAATAGATTAACAATCTATTCACATAGCAAAAATGAAGACTTTGTAGAGATAATACATATAACAGGCAATGGCAGACATAGTTAACAAAAGAAAATTCTTAAATGCGTCTATATTTCTGAGATGAAAAGTTATTTATAAAACTTTTGGATAGTTGAAGGGCCATTATAAATCTTGAAGCAGGCCAAAAACTTATAAGGAAGAGCAGAGGAGGTCTAAATATTATTATTAATAATAGAGTGTAATAAATATTGCTGTTGTAGAAGTAATATTAAAAGTGCTACAACAGCTGAGGGCATAAATATTATTATAATTAAATGGGAGTGGTGTTGACTGCTTTTGGGCACACAGAGTTGTTTGTCCAAGGATGACGACGTTTTGCCAGCACTTCTGCTGGCTTCACAAACAACACTGTGTGCCCGAAAGCAGTCAACATGGATAATTACAGTGAAAACCTTTGTTCCAGAAATGGGAGTGGTGCTGAAAAGTAAAGAAAAACTTTTACTGTAAATAAGGTGTAATTTCATTCACATTTGTTAATTTTGAACATCCTTTTCATTTTCCAGTACATATTACTCTTCAGCCACTTCTAATTAAGGGGAATGAAACAAATTCAACCATAGTTGGAATTTAAAATTACAACAACAGCAATAACAAGTTATAAATGCATCAGGATTCAAACAACAGAAACAGTACTTAAACATACAATTGAGAGAATGGAATGAGTCAAGCCATCATGACCACCTTGCCCACTTTCACTTCTTCAAGGAGAGGAACAGCCTCTGTAACTTCATCAAAACTCACAGTGTGGTGAATGTTTGGCCTACAAATTTAGAGAGTACATGAATATTAGTGATGCAATTATAAATATTCAGATTGAGCTGTTTTCTACTTTAAAACCTTCATTTGCATATTCCACATCTACATTCAAAGGTGAGCCAAGATGATGTTATATCTGTGGCTTATCTTAGATTCATCCTGAATAATACCAGAGATTTTCCCAACAGTATCCACAACAAATCCATGGGATATGGCATTCTTGGTTTCTTCACAATCAATATTTTTAGAAGTTTGAGAGCCAGTAAGACATTTGCTGCATATCTTTCAAGATACTATGTTGTTAGTCACAGCATCTACTCCCAGTTTTGGCCTTTGGACACTGCTTCAACCAAATATTTCTTTGTTCTCAAAGTCTTGTATTTATCATAATGGTGAGTAAACACTGACAAATGTTTGACCACCATCAGGAAGTGAACATGGGGCAACTTTCACCCAGTAGCAGAGATGCAGGTGAGTATGAGGAGATTGATTTCTGAAGAAGTAAATCAAGAAAGAAGGGAAAATAAAAAAGTAACGACAAATTCAAGAGATGTAAGATGATATTAAGAAGAGGATAAGTTACCAAAAAAACAAAGGAAAGTGCATTAATATGGGAGAAGAAGAGAAATAACTTTGTGCCTCCCACAAGATTTCATTTATGACAACCGGTTTTGACTAAAACACCACCTTCAGGGGAATAATCTCGTTGTAAGTTTCTTCTCTTCCTTCATTATGTCTTTCAACGAAGCCCGGCCAACAATGATTCATTAGATTAATACAGGAAATTTAGAGCACATAAATCCACTATTCCCATGTGGAGTTGCTAGTCTCTCATCGGGCGCCTCCCCTGGTCCTCCAAGTTGGGGGTTGGTCGTAGGGCTAACAACCCTACACTGTAAAAATTCTTAAGTTTTTGAAAACGAAAATCAGCCTCGGACAGGTGGAGATAATGGCTGAATACCTTTGCGAGTATCAAGGAAACACGAATTACGGATTGCAACTTGGAACATAAGAGCAATGTTGAAGCCAAGAAGGATGAAAGAAGTGGCACATGAGATGCAGAAGTATGGAAATGATGCATTGGGTTTACAAGAGATAAGATGGCAAGGACAAGGAGGAATAGATAAGAAGGAATACACCCGGCAGAACATACATACACATGGGATAGCTCAATGGACAGAGCACCCGACCGGCAATTGGGAGACCCAGGTTTGATTCCCGGTCTCATTCTTCATTCATTCATTCAAGTCCATTCTTCCTTGGGATTTTTCCTGGGTGCACACCATCTTGCGCAAAGTCACCCTTACCCATTTTCCTGAGCCTATTATTATTCAAACTAATAAATGAGAGAATTTGCAAAATAAGAATAAAAGGAAACTTTAGAAACATGACTTTCATCACAGTTCATGCAACTAACAGGAGGACAAAACGGAATTGGAGAAGGAAGAGTTTTATGAGGAGTTGGAAAACGTGTTTAGTCTATGTAAGAATTATGATGACTTTAAGGTGACTTAAATGCAGAAATTGGGAGGGAAGACAAGATGAAAAGAGAAGCTGGAAGACACTCGATACATGAGAAGAGTAGTGAAAATGGCAACTTGCTGTTGCATTTTGCAGCCAGAAGCAACCTTATCATAAAAAGCACATGTTTTCCCCACAATCAAATACACTTAGGCACCTGGAGAGTCCCTGGTACAAACGCTGTTAATCAAATAGATCATGTGCTGACTAAGAGAAGGCATTCCTCATCAGTTATTGATGTTAGAGCCTACAGAGGACCTAATTGTGACAGTGACCACTATTTAGTAAGGGCTGTCACAGTACAAAAATTGTCAGAAACTAAAGAGACATCAAAATCAACCAGGAAAAACTGGAACATCGAAAAACTGAATCTCAAAGATAGATCTGACGAGTACCAAATGAGCATTGAGAGAAAACTGGTCAGTTACCTAGAAAATAAAAATAGAAATATTGATGACAAATGGAACGAATTAGAAACAATTATTAAGGAAGCAGCAGAAGAGGAAATTGGTCAACGAAGGAGGGAGAGGAATAGTGATGGTTTGATGAGAAATGTAATGATGCGATCAGGAACAAAAACCAAGCACGAGGAAGAATGATTGCTATGGATACAAGAAGCAATAGAAAAGAATATAAAAGATTAAGAAAAGTAGCAAATAAGGTGTGCAGAGGAAAGAAAATGGAAGCAATGCAAAAGCAGTTACAAGAAATTGAAGAACTAAATGATCAAACAAAGGAAATTAGAAAGTTCTACAAAGCTGTCAAAAGAATGACGAAGGAAGGATACACTGTGCAATTGGGCATGTATAGGGATAAAGAGGGAAAGATGCTTGGAGATAATGACAAAATAGTGGAGAGATGGACAGAGCATTTTAGCGAGCTGCTGAATCATGAAGTGAATGAGGAAGATGGGGAGGTGCATGAACCTCAGGATGAACCAGGTGGGGAGGATATTGAAGAGCCCATGCTGGAGGAAGTCAAAGTGGTTGCCAAGAACTTAAAAAACAAGCGGTCACCTGGCAAAGATGAAATAGTCCCTGAACTAATTAAGAAAGGTGGGAATTATCTCATGAGATGCATACATGAATTAGTTAGTGACATCTGGATACAGGAAAGAATGCCCAAAAGAAGGAAAATAGGCATCACATGTCCTATATAAAAGAAAGGAGACAAAACCTTGTGCAACAACTACAGAGGAATTACACTGTTGAATGTTGCATATAAAGTGCCCCCAGGAGTTATTCAAAGAAGAATTGGCAAAAGAGCAGAAGGCATCATCACTGAACACCAGGGTGGATTTCGACCAGATGGGTACAACAGACCAAATATTTACATTGCGACAAATAATGGAGAAGCACTTCGAGCAAAACCAAGATTTACACCTGTTGTTTGTGGACTTTAAACAAACCTTTGATACTGTGAAGAGAAGTGCACTAAAGTGCACCTGCATTGGGTAGTAAGGGGAACTGACCCTGGTGGAACAATATTTTATAGAAGCGGTCAAATACTTGCAAATGCAGATGATATTGTCATAGTAGCCAGATCTGCAAGGAAGCTGAATGAAATGTTTGGTCTATTAAAGGAAAAAGCAGGAAGAATAGGTCTGGAGGTTAACTGTGGAAAAAGCAGGAAGAATAGGTCTGGAGGTTAACTGTGGAAAAAGCAGGAAGAATAGGTCTGAAGGTTAACTGTGGCAAAACAAAATACATGCGTATGTCTACCTCCGAAGCTTGCAGACAACTTCAGGTGTTAGGTATTGATGGCGATAGATTTGAGGGTGTCTCATCTTTTAAATACCTCGGAGCATTGGTGACTTCAGATAATTCAATAAGTATAAAAGACAAAATTGCAGCAGGCAAAAGAGCGTATTTTGCAAATCTTAAACTGTTGAGAAGTAGATTGATTAGAAGAAATGCAAAATATATAAAACCTTAATCAGATCGATTGTCACGTATGGATGTGAATGTTGGACATTATCAACTGCCGATGTGCATGTGCTTACATGTTTCGGAAGAAGGATCTTACGCAACATTTTTGGCCCTGTGCAAGAAAATGGAATTTTTCGAACACGCTGGAATGAAGAGCTTGACAACCTCATAGACGGCCAAGATATTGTGAGGTTCATCAAATCACAGAGGCTGAGATGGATGGGACACTTGATAAGAATGCCAGTAGAGAGAGTGGCAGAGCGAGTACGGGAGGAAAGATTATTTAATGCAAGAAGAAAAGGATGCCCACGTCTGAGATGGAGTGGAGGCAGACCTGGCTGCTATGGGTGTAAGAGAGGAGGCCATTATTAGAGAGGACTGGAGGAAGATTGTAGAGGAGGCCAAAGCCGACAGAAGGCTGTAGCGCCAGAAGAAGAAGAAGAAAAATCCACAATTAGGTATTGATTAACATGGTATCAACATCCATTTTCCTCAAAAATCCACCATTAGGTGGATTTAAACTCAAGTTTAAGACCTTATCTTCTATTTTTCAACTTAGACTTTAACCATGAAAAAAACTGGCAGGAAAAAAGAAATTACTTGACTACAATTATGAAATATAGACAAAAACCCCTAAAAATTATTAAAATGTTTAAGAGTGCAGAAAAAGTAGAGAATGTTAATGGATTTACAATGAAATAGAAAATTTATGTAAGCATTACAAAACACAGAAGAGAAGACAAAATTCATTATCCAGAAAGAAGTTTTACTCATTCAGATGTTAAAGAAATGAGAAATTTGCATGAAACTTTGTGAGGCATAAAACTGTTAAGAGATCAACAAATAAAGCAAATAAGAGAAACAGAATCAGGTTATATATTACCGGATGACTTCAGAGGAAATCTTCTCAATAATGTCCAGCAGCACATGCTGGTACCTTCCTTGTTGGACGGAGGACATCAACCAAGCCTGCTCGAAAAGGAATGATACACTTGCACAGCGCATGAATAGTTGCCTCGAGTTTGGTGGATCCAACTGCAAAAGAAGAGCCCACACATCCATTTCTTAAGTAACAAGTTTTACTAATGTTCAGATATGAGAATTACAAGAAGTCAATTAAATAAAAACTCACACACAGACAGTCAAGAGGGATGCTTAACATCCAGACCCCTTATTTACTAAGTACCTTTTTATTCTGCGTATGACAAACAACTTATAAGTAAGACATTTTGCTGTTCTTTTTGTTATTTTGTTATATGAACTATTTTTTATTCATTTAAAATTACTTCTAATCTGGGAGAGAAGAAGTTAGCATCCATACCCCCTTTAATAGATAGTTGGCCTGCTAAAAAAATGCAGTTTTTGGATTTTATTCAAAACTTTTATTAATTACAGAAGGTAAGACCAAAATAATCAGTACATAAGTATCAGTAAGGCCATAGTAATTAGCGTCAGGTAATAATCGTAAGTTTATAATAAATAAAGTTCTATAAGTTTCAGCAATTATTAATTGATCATTATCAACTGCAAGGAACCAAGTCCCAGACACTATATTCAATGAAATCCTGATCTAGCATTCTCGTTTCAAGTGTACCCTAGCTCTTAAGTTTGAAATTTTGAGGTTCCAAGTACAACAACATTAATTTCTATTATAAATTTTTAGTTTTTCATTTGTAATGTTTTCCCGCATCTTAAGTATCATGTTATAAATCCCCGCCTACACTTACTTCTGCTTATATTGTGTCAGCATATGAAAATAAAAGTTTCAATTACAGAAAAGAACATCAAAGTAACCTCTAATAAGTTTTCATGTGTTATACATTGCATACGAGTGAATCATAAAGGCAATAAATTTGTTTCTTTTTTCATATTTTTCTACCAAAAAATTTTTGTCCACATCTGGATTTGGAGACATAATTACAAGAGATCGTTTTGAAGCAATATGTAAATTTTTACATTTCACAAACAACAAAGACACATTTTATCAATTTAAAAAATTTCAAAGTAATTCAATTATTGGTTTAGAAGTAATATATTTTTTAATAAAGATCGATGAAAACCAGTGATTCCATTTAAATCTCCTCCTACCTACGAGATGGGTTCATTTAAATCTCCTCCAGACTTGAAGGGTTAAAAGTGCTTTGACAGCTGAGGTCATTTCGCACCCTCACCAGGTATCAAACCACCAAAGTTGCCCATTTGGCCATCAGCGAGGCTTTTATAAATCTAATATTTCACTAATATTTAGGCACTTTTGAATATTTTTCAGAAATTCACTGTCATGGAGAATTGAAGACATTCAGAGTATTTTAATGTAATTTTTAATACTTAAAAATTACTGCACAATGTACTATTCTGAGCGAATATGGTTACATATCTTTTTTTCACATCTTTTGTTTTTCTGCATCTAAAGTCAATTTCGCTTGGTCCAACAAAAATTGTTGGATTGATGATTGATTCACTGCATCTTTGATTTCTTCTTCAGGATAATTTTCAAATATCCCACGTAATTGAACATTCTTCATTCAACATTAAAATATTTGCTAAAACATAAATAACTTCACTACTTGTTTGAAGTATAAACTTGGGAGGATGTATGTGAGATGATTTTCATTATGAAATAAGTTTTACCATTTACACTGAACATTTCAGTAAGTTATTCCTCGGGCAAAGTGGATTTTTTGTGGCAAGTAATCATAATTCTCTTTCTTTAAAGAAGTAGAAAGAAATTTAACTAATATTTATTCAATTCGATGAGATGCAAAATTAAAGCTATGTATTTGTATTTATGAGAGTGAAGTAGAGTTGGAGGCATATAATCCTTTCACCCAAAAATAACTGCAAAGCACTTTTCATATTCTACTTTAAGCACACTTATACACAAAGGTTTAAAGAGAATTATTTAGAAAAAAAAAACATACAAGAGAGTTAAAAATTCAATCACATTTCCGATAAATACCCAGCAAATGTCTCATTTTGAGTCCAACTGATATTTGGGATAAAATACACAAATAATCTGGGTAAAATAAATCAATTCTATCGGAGTTTCTTACACCAGATGTTGAAAAGATATTCTCATTATTACAGAAGTGATGACTCATACAAAAGTACAGTTAACTTATACAACTCAAAGTTGTATTAAACCATTGGAATGCACCTTACATTGACATTGTTACTTAAGAATATGCATTTAAAAAGAATGCCATTCACCAGTCCTAACTAAAATTAATCAACTATCTCAGCAGTATCTAATGATTACAGGAAAATTTAGTAACAGCATTTAAACAAGATATTTAAAAGAGATAATTTAAGGAAAATTTTTCACAGGTTGAAATATACATTATATTCTGGAATATAAGATGCACCTTTATTACATTTTGTGAGCTTCCAAAAATCAGGTGCATCTTAGATTTAAAATTCATTATCATAAACCAGGTACTGCATAGAAAAGTCACTTTAAGTACATTTTTTTAAGCAGATGATTAATCTATGGAACGAGAGAGAATCAGTACTTCCTCACAAAAAATTAAGTACTGAGAGTTTCTTTGTGTTTAATATCAAACTTTTACATTGGCAGTGGAAGAGAGGTTTGGGAAACAATAATCAATCAAGATAAAAACAAAAACAGTGAATAAAATGAAAAGAAAGCAAGTGTTATGGGAAATAAATGGCTGAGGGAACTTGCTGACAGCAGGCACTCTGTGGTAGGCATAGTGCGTAAGGGAAGATATGAATCCATAGTAGAAGATTTTTGAGAAGAAATGGTCAAGACTTTGAATGGTAAGGGTCTATTGTGCACAGCAAATGCGGTGATATTCAGAGATCTGAGCAAGACCGAAAATGATTGCACATTCTGTTTTCTTGGAAGGAATTAACAAATGCGCTGTTTCAGAGGCATATTTTAGCGCTTCCACAAGTCTTTGAGGTTTTCCCTGCCTCGAAACAGTTCTTCCTTCCAACTAAATTTCTCTCAAAATCTTTGCAAGTGGAAGAGGACATTTGAGAAAATCCTTCCAATGAATCGACACACATTCCTCAAGACTGAGTTCTCCGCTGCTAAGAGTACAGTACAGGCAGCGTTGCAAAATATGATTTGATCTCTTAAAACATTCTCCTGATCAAACCGTACATTCATCTGGAAATCCAAAAGATACTGTGTGTTGAAAAAAATAGTTCTTCAACTTGACTACCTTGAAATTTTTTATAATTTTTTTTAAGAAGATGTTTTTCTAGAAAACTGGCAAGATTGTAAAGTACATTATTTTTCTTTGTATAGCGAAGATTATATGGTTTTCTAATGTACAAAATATTTTGCAGATTGAAAATTGGATGAACCGTTCACAGATGAGAATTAAAGTGAATTTGACCATAGTGGTGCTGCCATCTGCTGAATTTAAATCGTATTTTTTGCCGGGATGATTAGCCTTAAGCTATGAGTGAGTTTTCCCTGTGCCAGCTTATTTCCTGTTTCACATTGTCCTTCACCAGAAGGTTAAAATAAAGACAGAGCCCCTTATTATGAAACCTTGCTTTTTTAGAGGATTATCAAATGACTTGTTGAATAATATTAACTAATTAATCTCTATCATTCCGTTGCTAGCCAGATGTGTTAGGAGACATATCACAGCAAATTGCATGCCATTTTACAATCACATTATTTTGTTCCCCTTTATGACTTCAAAATTTGGGTGCATTTTACATTCTAGAATATACTGTGCTTGGCAATGACAAATACACAAGAATATGAGTTACATTCTTTTTTCCCTCAAGTGCAGGAATAAGTACCATATTTCCCATCCTATAAGATGCACCAAGTGAATGAAACAAAGATTATACACACAGGAACATAAGCTGCTTGTAAGTCAAATAAAGAAATGATATTCATTAAAGAATGTAAATTTATGGAAGAATGAAAGAAAACTGCAACATTACTAGAAATCCTCGGCAGAGATTGGAGTCAAAGCACAGCACTGTTTAAATTGCCATTGTATGGCTGTTCCTGGCATAAAAAAAATCATCATCAGACCATAAGAAGCAGGTCAATTTTAGACTAAATTTTTGCAGGAAAAAAGTGCATCTTATATGCCGGGAAATAGGGTATTGATGTTAGTAGTGGTACCAGAATTGCTAACCTGTAGGTTAGACCTTGAAGTGACCCAATTAGCACCAATAGCCAAGCAAGAGATGAGGTCATGCTTGGAGTAAGGGGGCAAAGGGCAGTCTGGTTCCACTAACACATCCACACCCAGCCCACCACTCTCATGCATCACAGCTGCTCTCAGTGCAGATCCTTCCTCCGCTTCCAGTACCTGGACTAAAGTGATCATATGTTTAGCCAGACCAGCAATAATAGAAAACTACCAAAAAATATCACATCTAATTGCATACGAGTAGAACTTAACCACAAACTAGGCAGATAAATTGATCAAACAGGGAACAGGGTTGCACATATTTCTTACTTGGGCTCAAAATTATGTACTTTATAGCCTAGTATTTTCTTAAGAACACTAATTCCTTAGATGTGCTAACACTGGGTAATTAAAGCAATTTTGCTAGCATAGCCTCTTGTGGAATTATCTTATGAGCTTTACCTTGACGAGTCGTTTTAAGAATTCATTCTTTCCGCGAACTATACATGACAATAATAGGCTAAAAAAATAGTCCGAACGTCCGGTGTTTTCACCCCCTGCCACACGCCGTAAGGCGGCTTGCAGGGTATTTATGTAGATGTAGATGTACCTTAGTCAAAATGCCAGAAAAAATGTATTTTTAATGCAACAGAAAATTTAACACTGCTTGTTAGGCAAATCTTACAAGTGTTCTTGTGAACCACTGTTCAAGAAACTGACATTTTTTACAATACCATGCGTGTATATACGAGTATATATTGTTTGTGTATAGTGATAGGACATCATTTACATGAATTGAATTATATTAGTGATGTACTACATGAGAACTGGACAAGAATCAATACAATTGTCTGTATCACTCATCATTAGCATTGAGAAGTCCTACTGCCATGGATTCTAAAATATACAATTGCTTTCCAAATAAGAAGAAAAAAGAAACTTCTCTTACTAAAATTCCTCCCAAGCAATAATTTTAATTGTAGGATAAATGGCTACTGTAGAATTGGATTACTAGCAAATTAACGTTTCATTTGAAGTAATTGCTCTTTTAAACACTACTACATACAAGTCTTATATTGATGAATGTAAAGTATGAACATAAAATTCATATCGCTAAGGGACAAATAAAAATATTCCTGTCTAATCTATTGAGTATATAAGTGAAGACTAAAACAAAAGAAATTGCCGGTTAATAATAAATATATTACCTACAGTAGGGCCAAGACTCTTGAGGTACAAGGCCTCATCCTTGGAAGAAGCAGTGGAAAGGACTTTAGCTCCCCAATGGTGTGCCAACTGCACACAGAGGCTACCAAATGAAGAGGCACCATTTAGAACCAGCACTGGAATCAAAGAGGAGTTGTTACATTACAAGTAGGAACAAATAATCAGCAATTAGAAGAAAATTGAAGACAGAAACATTACAAATATACTACTTAGTCTATTTTAAATATTTCTTAAAAGGTATAGACAAGAGAGCTATGAGTAGCATTGATGTTTTGTCCTTATTAAACACTTCCACACTTTTCTTTTAGTCCAGTATTCTTTCAAACACAATGAGTGGGTGTGTTTCTGCTACTGTGACCATTCATGTGCTTTGGTCATTCCCTATTCTTCCTCAAAACTCTGCATCAGAGCAAATACCTCTCGTTTCTGTAGATTCGGTGATCTTTATTTGTTTTTGTTCATTTGCTTGCACCTATTTAGACCATTGGTCTAGTTTTTGGGAAGGTGTAAGTAAACTAGCCTATTTGGCCTTTCTGTGTGTCCCATGAATTGAATTCTTTGCATGCCCATCCTATATGTGATTGAGAATTTCTGTTTGGTTTTGAGTAATGTTCTCTTTGTTTCTTAATCTTAGGTTTTCTCATAATTTTACAATATTTTACTTCTTATTGCTGTCATAGTGTTTTGTGTTTCAGACTGAGTGACAGATTTGAATGAAGAGAAGCCATGGATGGGCAACCATTGGCAAGTCTGCCAAATGTGACAGACTACTAGTTGTCTACGACAGACTACACATGCCAGATACAACACATTAGCAAATGTGCAAATGAGTTGTATCTGGCATGTGAAAAAAGTATAACCTTGTGCTGCTAAAGCTTGGCAATTTTCAACAGCTCAAGCCTATGGACTTAATTACATATCCTTAACAATAAAAAATGGTTCAGTGGCAGCTGGTTGAAGGACAGCTGATTGATGGGACTATCCGTCACTAGACTTTTCATCGCTGAGACATTTGGTCAAAAGACTATTCGTCGCTGAGACAACTCATCGCAAGACTTCTCATTGTTGAGATAACCCATTGAAGGACTATTCGTCGCTGAGACGACTAGTCGAAAGACAGCTTGTCGAAGAGACTACTTTTTGAAAGACTATTTGTTGCTGAGTCAATTCGTCAACAGAAGGGAATGTTGTTATTTATGGTAAAGTTATGTGTGTTATTATCGTTATGGTGTAATAAGTTTAAGTATTCATTACAAAAACTCAGAGTATTCGTGTCTGCAGAATTTAAAAATGCTTTTACGAAGCAGCTAGACCTTGATGACGATGCATTCAAGCATCGAGTAGTTATATCTTTAGTTTTGGATGAAAACATTATTTTTTTTCATTACATTATTATTGAATAATAACTTGTGATTCGTTTTGAAATGGAAAATCTGGTCATTTGTAGTAGCTAACATTGTATTAGTAAGGTATTGCAGTAAAATAGTGTGAGTACTAATTTTTAACGAAATGTTAATTATAACAAGATTAGAACCAGAACAAACATTTATAAAGTCTGTTGGAAAATTATTTCTATCTGTATAGTTAAACAATCGACTTTGAAAACAAAGAATCTTTTAAGGACAATCAATATTTAATACAACAACATTTGGTTCATCACATTTTCATGTAATTGGATTTACATCAATTCTCATACCTCAGATACCGTTGAGAAATGGACTGTAGAAGTATAAACTGTAAACATTCTCACCTAGTGTTATTGATGTTGGAAGCCGCTAGCAATTTTCAAATACTGAGAAAGATGGAATACAGTGGGTAAAGTGCATTCCTCAGCCCAAAAATTCCTTAGAATCGTCCTTTAGAAAAGAATCTACCATTCCTGCATGGATGTTAAGAAAGAGGAACGGGTTATTGCATTGTTCCTCGGAGTTCCTGTAAGGAGGAATTAGGAAGGGTCTGCTTTAGTGATTTCCAATATGCAGCAAGTGAAAGGTTAACTGAAAATATGAACACCTGAGAACAGGTTATTACAACTCAAATATTATATTAATGCATGAAATAGAGGAAATATCCATGTGAAGATCGTTGATAGGACATGTAACAGGAAATGAAATATCTCTGGTAGAAAATAACAATTCGGAAGTATCTCCATGCTAAAAATTCAGCTAGTAATTTGCAAAACCTTTATATAGTATGAAGTCAGATGATGAAGGGATTTTGTATTTTTTAATCATTGTGGTAAACGAACAGTTTGATTTTGAAAATGCAAACATTTCATACTTAAGACAAAGCTGAATGTTATTAAAATGATTTTCTTTAAAATGCCGTTAATTAAATTCAAATACATAAGTTTAGACATTAAACCTCTACAGGTCAAAGATAATGCGATAAAGAAGCAACAGAGACTTTCCAAACAACGAGATGCAAAGCTCTAAGAAAATACATGATCAAGTACAAAAGGCAGTAATTTACAGCTTGCTAACAATTTCTTCTCTGTAAAAGGATTAATAATAATAAGGATTAGTAATCTCTCCAAAAACTGTTCGATTCAAAGACTCAAATTGTTTCTAAATATTATTCTCAAAATTTACTCGCAAAAACAAATAATTAAAGAAATTATTCAATGTCAACATTTATATTGGGTGATGTGATTATAATGTTCACTCTTATTTGTATACCGAGGCCATCTTGCAGCACTCTCTTGTGAGCGTCTTTTTTGCACCGTAAACAACTCAACAATGCCCTTGACTACCACGCGTTAATTTTACATATTTACTTAACACACCCTCTTCAAATTACATGCGTCTACGTATCATTTATCCCAATCCCATCCATGCATCGGTAATGGGCTGGTCCTGGCAACGCCTTCGTATCGGCAGACATAGCTTCCACTGGGAAAAATTTTCCTTGCTCTGCTGCGCAAGAAGCTGCTCCCATTTGCAATTGCACAATCATCTCTGAAAGTCTCCTCTCTTTCTCGGCGAAGCTCTCCCCTCTGAGGGCCTCCTGGAGCAAAGACGCCCTTCATCGCTCTCTGCCCGTTGCCCTTCTTTTCCACTGGTGAAGGGGAGTGCAGCACTGACACAAAATTTCTGGGTGTCCCACTTGCTTTGTGCATCTGCCTCGGCGACAGTAAAGACCTCTTCAGTTCCTCCGCCAAGCTGGAGCTGTTCATCTTCGATGTCAGCCTCTTGAGGACATTGTCCATGGTGTGCTAAGGGTGCGCCCCCAATTCACCTCCTCCAACACCGACACTCCCTGGGGAATGCCTCTGGTGGTTGCCTCATCCCCTTTGCGACCTCTTTTGGAAACATACTTCCTCCTAAAGATTATGAAAAAAAAAATAGTGTGGAAGTTTACGAAGTTTTTATTCTTCATAATCTTTAGAATGTCCTTCCACGAAGTACGGCCTTCCATGATAGAATTTATACTTCCTCCTCTTCATCTGCTGGAGCATCTGCTGCTGCTGGAGATTCACTGTGGACAGGGCCAGCACCAGGGCCTCTTCCTCCCCTTTCTCCACTTCCAGTGTCCCATCAGGCCTTGTATTATTTCGTAAAACTACTTTACTAGGGATTACAGTTCTGTTCTTTGGCCAATCAACTAATTCCCATGTATCATTCTTGATTAGTCCACAAACTTTTTCTGCAATTGCCTTCAACCAGTCTTCTGCATTCTCGCCTGTCATCACTTCCCTCACATCTGCCAAACTGGCTGATTCAATGATTGTCACATGTCCTTCTGCCTCATCTATGGAGACATCTGCATCGCCTATCTCCAAATCCACCTCATCCTCTTCATCAGATGGATTCCCTTCTTGTCGAGCTATTGGTGCTGAGATATGTCAATAAATCTTCTGGGGTCTTCTGCGTCTTCCCAAACATTCAAACAGAGGTCTTCCACGCCCACGCATCGTGCCTACCGCTCGGTTTTCAACTCCTGAAGGTTCCACCCTTGTTTCTGGCATTTTATTGCCACATCTTATTGATGCCCGGTCATCCGCAGTCTCTTCTTTAGAGCTGCTCACTGGAATATTGATTTCTCTTTTGACTTTGCTACCCGTTGGATCCTCGATAAATCGCATGTATCTTGCCACAGCGACTTTCTTATATATTATATAACGAAGATTAGATATTATATTTTCAATCGTTAATTAACACTATGACTTATATATAATAACTAAGCCTGTGTATGAATATTTCCATTTTCACAGCAGTACTTCCATAAAATAAGTCTTTCATGCTGAAATATTTTTACACCTGAAGTCTATTTCTTTCAGATATTAAACATAGGTTTTCAAGCAAGCGAATTTAATTCCTTTATAATCATACATTGTGTGTGCACCATCTGTAAATTAGAACAATAGCAGCAGTATTGATGGCGTTGTTGCGTTAATGTCAGTGGAATCGTTACAGTGTGCCCGGCGTTCAGCGCCAACTCCTTAATATATACTCGTTTTCTGGCGTTAATAATAATTTTTATGGATTTAAACATTCATAGAAAATAAATTCNGACAACAACCTCTGTTGCCAAAGGATGTCAAGTCCAGTCTTGGCCAGTTATTTATACAGTTCAGGGGGGAAACATTTTCATCTCTGATTGAAATGAGACCAATCCCTTGCTCTGGTTGGTCACCCATATGACTGCTGCTGTATTTTCCATACTGTTTGGTTAGCAGAAAAGGGCAACCAATCAGAATGAGGGATTGGTTGTCTCAGCAGATAGGAGAATGGGTTTCCCAGACAGTATAAATCATACAGTAAGGATATATAGAGCACTTATCCCAGCTGTGCAATAGTAAAAATCTGTCACCAATACCCAACCCATAATGGCCTATTATTTTCCGTGGTCCAATTTAAAAGTGGTTGTGTGGTCAAACACAGAATTTTTGGCAGAAATTATATACTCGTTTTCTGGCGTTAATAATAATTTTTATGGATTTAAACATTCATAGAAAATAAATTCAATGTTCCCTTAGAAACTATCTTGCTTGAATTTTTTCTCTACGCAAATAGAACAAAAACTGGTAGGCGACTATATTTCTTGATGCATTTTCTCAAATATTGCTGACATACCCATAATTTTTTCTCAAATATTTGTAACTAATATTTTTATGGCAATTTGTAATGCATTACTGGAAAGTGTATGAAATGAAGCAAATTTTAATGTAAAAAATATCCTGTAGCTTAAGCTAAAGAATCTAAAACAACGGTTCAAAGGAAACCGTAAAAATCCCCAACTTTCTTCAAAATGTGGCATTTTCATTATTTCTATGACTATGATGGCTTGCAACACAAACTAAATCTCATTGCACTATAGAAAATTACTGTCGCTTTATAAGGAATGTTTTTAAAATAGTTTTGGCAACTTTCATTTTTCCATGGATTGAAACGATGAGTGTTATCATTCCATAACAAAGGGTTACCGAAGTTCACTTCATGAGCCAACCGTAGTTTAAACTAATGAGAAATTAAAGAAAAGGTTTTTATGACATCATATTTAGGTTTCTATGGTACAGATTTCAGTTATATGTTTCCCACCACTACTGTTACTATTTATTTCGATAGTAGGAACTTTCCGCAGCATTCTTAGCATCTATTTTATTGAGAAAGATGGAATACAGTGGGTAAAGTGCATTCCTCAGCCCAAAAATTCCTTAGAATCGTCCTTTAGTAAAGAATCAACCATTCCTGCATGGATGTTAAGAAAGAGGAACGGGTTATTGCNTTGCTGCAGTTGTTTTCGAGAAAGGAAAATACATACAAGCTATAAATTTCCGCCCTTTGCACTCGATCAAGTACATATTTTCTGAGTGCTTTGTATATCTGAAAGTTTCTGTTGTTTATTTATCACATTATGCTGGAGCGGGAGGAGTTTAATGTATAAACTAATGCATTTGAATGTAATTAACGGTATTTTAAAGAAAATCAAGTGAATATCATCCATATCATGAATTATTTGCATTTTCACAATGAATCAATGGCTTGATTTTTGTGGTATGGGGAAGCATCCGAACTGATATATTTTATCAGTTCATTACATTTCCCCATCCTATCAACGATTTTGAAATGGATATTTCTCCTATTTAATGAATAAATTATTTATATGATACATGATTTATAGGAAACTGTCCTCGGTTGTTCATATACTCAGTTAACCTTTCGCTTGCTACATACTGGAAATATTTTACCACTAAAATGTCACCTTCCAGAATCCTGGACATTCCTCTCTGCAGTAGCTCCTAGGAACAATACAATAACCCATTTTTCTTTCAAAATGACCTTGCAAGAATGGTCAATTCTTAAATAATGAACGATTCTACAAAATGAATACTTAACTTAATACACCATAACAATAATAACACACATAACTTTACCATAAATAACAACATTCTCTTCCGTCGACGAATTGACTCAGCAACGATCAAAAAAATCAAACATCAAAACAGCTTTATATTTTAAGATAAATTTCCCCAAACAAAGGCAACTCACCAGTGCTTCCAGAGGACATATGCCCCAGATAATGGAGTGCAACATATGCCTTGACAGCATCTCCAATACATCCAGCTGCATCCACAAAACTCACTTTCTTTGGCTTCTTAACTGCATCAAAGAAAAAGAAACGAGAGATGCAATTCCTGAATGCATATGCCATTTACCAATCATACCATATTAATCTAAATTATGGATAATTTTGGGGATGGATCCATGAAACTTGTAAGAGGCTTAGGCATCCTAACCATCCTAGTTGGGTGAATATATCAATTATATATATATATATATATATATA
>KZ309125.1:553255-563306 GCA_000376725.2 Ladona fulva | reverse complement strand
AAACTTTTTATTCCAACACCTTGTATACAGTAGTTATAAGGCAAAAAGTTTCGTGTTGCATTGAGAAATGTAGTCACCAGCTCCTTTTCGTTATATTACCGTAGGAAAAAACTTTAAGCAAGAAAGTTTCTGAAAAAATACATAACCTATTTCCTGTTTAAATTTAAACCCTCTAAGTTTATTGATAATGTTAAAATACCAATTTATATACAGGAAATAGCACAGATCTTGGCGAGCACGAAAATGCTTCGATCTGTTGTAATGCAGCAATCTATCTATTTTTGATCGCTTGTAATGATCTCAGTGATCACCAACAAGAATTTTTATAGTCTTAAGTTGGTATACTTTCCGTTGAAAGGAAATTTTCGTTTATAATCATTTTGTTTAGAATTATCTTCCTGTTTGAATCCAACCAATTGCTCTTAGTCATATCTTGACAGAATAAATACATTAAAATCTGTTTCCCCTTTACATTGAAGAAATACAGTTAAGATTCCTTACAAGGATTTTGATATGAAGGATTGCCTTTAGCCTCATAAATTTGTTAATGTTTATTTCTCATAAAGTCCAGATAAGAAAGAGCGATGCGGGTAATGAAACCCCAACTTCCTCCAACCAACTCCATTATACATATATTTATTGCGTTATGCATTGTTTATTCGTAATCTGTACAACGATACGAGTGGTTTGATACCCATTACCTGCCTATTCACACACATATGTAGCATACTCCTCCCTCCCCCACCTCCTCCGCCTTACAAATAACCATTTCCGTTTGTCCATTTGAGTAATCTTTATGTAACTGCCAGAAGATTCATTGCAAACGTCACCGTCCTGAAATTGTCTACTCTCCACCTCTTCTCCAAATGATTTCGATATGAACAGTATCCTTTTAGCAACATAAATTTGTTATTGTAAATTTCTATGGTTATTTGCAGTCTCTCTTCCTAAGTACCACTCAAACTAATCATCTATGCCGATTTCCTCTCTTCGTTATTTATCTCTGAAACAACAATCATTTATCTCGGGATGCGTATTCCTTGTGTATCAATTAACTTATACATAACCAATACTTTTGTCATATTTTTACGTCCGGATAACTGTTTTCCTCCTCTATTGCATGCTCCGATTCCAGTAAGGCATACTTCCAATTACTGTTTAACAAAAGGTTAAATACTAACAAAACTATTGCATTCTACCCAGCAACAACAATAACAATTAATTATGAGAAATCTCAGCCTTGCCCAACAACCAATTGATTGCGTGTCGTTACTAGATCATCATAACACCCAGCCGCTGCGGACCATATCGTCGCGGGACCAAAACGTAGCGGACCAAAGTTTCGACTGCCGATTTTTTGTTCATCTTTTATCCTAATTCATGGTAGTGAGCTTCATCTTACATTTTAAAAGCCACCATAGATTATTTCTAACAGAAAAGTTTGTCCTACAGATACGAAGAGCATAAAACACAATTAAATAGTTAGAGAAGAGTAAATTAATCACAAGATTCAGGCATAATTGAGAAAATTAAACCTTTATCCTTTATAAGTACTATACAGCTAACATAGTAAAAAGCAACACTAAATTTAAAGATTTTATGTTAATAATAATGATATAAAAGCCTTCAACGTGTTTCACAAGGATTTAAAGAGGCGCCAACAAACTGTTTCAGTTTCAGCAACAGGACTCGTCTCCCTCCTTCCAATCAATTTCAAATCAGAATAAAGAATCGTCAGAGTTTATATTCGAATTTGCTTTAAACTTTTTTATCCTATAGAACTGAAAACCTTTGCCTACCGTACCACAGAGCAACTACCTTTCTGAGGTAATTTCTTATTCCCACTATCAGATTCCGGAATTCCTTACCCTAAAACATAGGAGAAGTGCGGAATGAGAACAGACTCGCTCTTTGTGCTTCACGCTAGTTATGCGGGTTGCGTCCACAGTGTTAAGATGTATGTGGAACTAGGTGTACATAATAACAAAATAAGTAAGCACTTCATTATTTCCACAGAGAGTATTTAATCTAACGACCGGTTTCGGCTCCGAGCCAAAACCGGTCGTTAGATTAAATATTCTCTGTGGAAATAACGAAGTGCTTACTTATTTTGTTATTATGGCTTTCCACAAAGTCCGGCCAAATACCATTGAATTTAGGTGTACATAATCTTTACTATTGTTAAAATAATACTTTTTTTGTATCTGCTTTAATAAAGTAAGTTGTATATATATATTTTCTAACCTCTAGCTCATTTCTGTTGAAATTATTTTATTAGATAAGTCCTTTAATATGAATACTTTAGAAAAGACTTTCTTCTGAATCATTCATGAATTACAGAAATACTTTGATAATTCCCAAACCTTATTCATTTGAAGAAATTATCAATATGAAAAATTAGATAACTCAAATATAAGCTATGATGAAGACATGCAATCTTCATTATAATCATTGATGTGATGTAACAAAGTAAAAGTAATCGAATTACTTGTAACGATTACATTTTGGTAATTTTTTACTTGTAGTTGATACATTTTTAAAAAAGTAATTTTTACTGGTAATCTACTTCAAAGCTTGTGCGAGTAATCGTTACATTTTAGTAATCGAAAGTGAAAATTTGAATTCCTGCCACGCTGAACGCATCGAGAGGCAGTTCTAACCACATTGTTCATCCTGGAGCCGAATTTCTCTTCCATTGGGAGAGGACGGGCGACTCCCCACCTGGGAGAGGAGTTGCTTCCGAGAACCTGAGAAGGGCCAGACGATATCTGAATATGGGTAAAAATATAAATGCTACAGTGTAGCTACATTGTGTGGGTTATGCGATATAAGTTTGGCAATACAAATATAACTGGCTTGTACGTAAACCTTCTTATGTCATCGGCAGACGTGATGAAGAGAGGAAGCAATCACTGTAAGTGTGTATGTATGGACACCGTACAAAGTACATTCAAATATTTAAAAATTGATGTTTTTACCATAAATATATTCATTATATTGTGTGTTTTCTATTTATTTGCATGATGTTGACTTTAGAATACATCCTCACCTACAAGCGTAAATGTTGGTAGAACATAAATATTTAGGCACTTTAATTACTGTAGTAATCATAGTGCCTAAATCCAACATTTTAATTATTCTTTAATGCTATCACATTAAAGAATAACTCAATGTTGGTTTGCATGTTAGTACTGTTTGATAAAATATTGACTGCAATTGCATCATTTACAGGAGCAAAAAAAAGTAATTGTAATTGTAATCCTACTGATTACTGTTTCAAAGAGTAATTTGTAATTGTAATTAATTACAAATTTGGCAGTGTAATTGTAATTGAGTGCAATTACATTTTTTCAGTACTTTCCCCATCACTGATCATAATACATTCTGTTAATTGATTTGGGTGAATTTCAATGACATGGAACATTATCAAAATAATAACTTATGTTGATTTGAAGTCCATAAAATGCATAATTATTGATATTATTAAACGCTCTTAAAAATTCATGTCAATCGACTTACCAACATCAAATTCTTGGAATACCACAGATTCTGAACAACCAGACTGATGAGAGTCCAGTGGAATAATTCCTGAAAGAAAACTTAATGTTAATATAATCACCCAAATATAACTGATCAATAAACAGAAAGGCTCAAAACCTCATAACAAAAAAATTAAACTCGATCCAAGAATCAAAACATAACCAGGTAATATAGCTAAAATAAACCAAGTGAAAATATCACTGGTATTACAATGGTAAAACAAACTTCATTTCATCATAACTATTACTTATACAGTGAGGACAAAATGGTCTCTCCTTCTTCAAATTCTCTTTGGTTAATCCCATGCATTTTGGTCTTTTTTTTTGCTGTATATGTAAATTTGCCATACTTTTCATGTACTTTGTATTGTAACAGGAATAAAGTGTCAGTTCCAGTCGCATAGCAATGTAGTCGAGACGTTCCTTTATCCATATATCCATCCTCATACATGCATTATCCAAAATTGATCTCAACAGGTTATGGTTATCATCCTAGCGGATTGTTGATTCTAGATGTATTTTTGGGAGTTTAGGTATATTGAGGCTATAAATCATGCCATGGAATTGCATTAGCAGATAGAAGCATTTTCTGCAACACGTAGTCAGAACTCGGGCTCCTCAAGTTTTACAGAGAGGTAACAAAAAAGTAATGAGTAACGAAGATATCTGCTGTAGTGAAAATAGTGGAAGCAGCAAAAATGTGGGATCAGGTCGGCTCATCTGGCCCATCTCAGTCACGTTGGCGTCCAGTAATCTTCCTGCCACTGACAAACTTGAGTGGGAAAGAAATTGGGCCATCTGGAAATATTTTATGGAACTTTATTTAAGTTTGGACAACCTGTAAAACTGTGTCCTTCAAGAACTGCCTGAACATGTGCTGCAAAATTTGCATTCTCTCAAATCTCGCTTACAATTCAGTCACATCTTTTAAGTCACATCAGAACTGTAAAAACAGCTTTTGAGGCGTGGAAAAATTTATGTGACGTGTTTGAAGACAAAGGCATGTTCCGGTGGACCAGCTTTTGGACACAAAACATACTAACTTCAAGTCATTGTTCGACTACGTAATGAGCATGAGAGAGACAATTCATAAGATTGCAGAAGCCGGCAAACCCATTGATAATGAATTTGTGGCCTTCATCATGCTGAGAAATCTGAGACCTGACTACAACTGGCTGTGCCAGATCATCGAAAGAGCGTTAAGAAAGAAGAAGAATTGATGCCTGGTGTCTAATGCTCTTATTCGAGAGGGTCAGAAGGAGGTATCGAAAGGGGGTGTCAACGAATCCTCAAGGGCACTCTTGGCTCGAGCAGGCAATGGGAGAAACCTGTGGTTTGGAGCAATCTTCCAGATGGCAGCCAGGGAATTACCAGGAATGGGCGCCTGGAAACGTGAATTCCAGTCAACATCACGATCAGCAACAGCAAAGAGTAAAACACCAGCCAAAGCAGACTTCAGACCAAGGTGGACAGCAGGGTTTGAGAAGTAGGCAGACTAGAGACGATGTGGTTGTTTGTTACAATTACAAAAAGCCTGGCCAAAAATCAGCCAAGTGCTGGTTTAAGAATAAAGGTAACTAAGAAAGATAATGGTTTTCGAAACAACCCATCAGGTAAGAGTCTTAACTCAGGCTCTCCAGCATGGGGTCTACTCAGTCCAACGACGGCTGTTAGTAAAGAAGGTATGTTGATTCATGGGCATCAGTTCATATGTGTGGCAACAGAGAACTGCTTTGCAATTATAAAGTTGTTGAAGGGAAGGATGTTAATGGTACAGGAAATGAAAAACTTCATACTGAATGGCGATATTGTAATGAATCGTCCTAATGGTTTATCATGGATTAAAAATGTAACTTATGTACCAAAATTAACAACTAATTTACTATCAGTAAGTGCTGTTTCAAAGTTAGGTTTAGTTACTGTTTTTGATAGTGAAAGCTGTAATATTTATAGCAGAGAAAGTGTTAATATTATGTCCTCTCCTTTGATATCTGCTGAGGAAACTGTAGGCATTTATAAACTTAATCTTGATGTGTTGCAACCAAAGGCCATGAAGGCTGAGAATTTTTCTGAGAGTGATTAGTGGCACAGAAGGCTTAAGTTTTAAATGCATGCAATCTATGTCTGAAGGGTTGTTTGATGGTTTTACGTTAAGTTCATTGCAGACAGGTGTATGTGAAAACTATATAAAAGCAAAGCAGACTAGAGCATCATTCCCAAGGGGTTGAGTTGAAATGTCTAAAGAATTTCTTGGGATAATCCATTCTGATGCCTATGGGCCAATGGATGAAGTATCTCTGAAAGGGCACAATTACTTTGCAACTTTTATTGATGACAAGACAAGGTATACCTATGTTGCTTTGTTAAATCAAGTTTTCAAGAAGTTTTAGAAAAATTCAAACTGTATAAAACCCTTGTTGAAAAGCAAGTAGGTAAATTTGTGAAAGTACTAAGATCAGATAATGGTGGGGAGTATTGTTCCAAAGCTTTTACAGATTTTCTTAAAAGTGAGGGCATTCAAAGACAGCTCACAATTGCTGGGACTCCTGAACAGAATGGGGTTGCAGAAAGGGCCAACCGCACAATTTTAGAGAAAACCGGAGCGATGCTGAAAGAGACTGGTTTAAATGGCAGGTACTGGGGTGAGGCAGTGCACACAGCTGTGCATGTAAAAAATATCTCTCCTACAGTTACAAAAAAAGATCAAGTGCCCTATGAAGCATGGACAGGAAGACAGGTTGACATTGGACAGTAAAAGGTTTTTGGGTGTCTTGCATATGTCCATGTTCTTAAAGTGAAGAGTAACAAATTGGGGAATAGAGGTACAGTACATGCAGTACAGTACAGTACATGCATATTTGTGGGCTATGATGAGGAAAAAAAGGGGTATAGGTTAATTAATCCCAAAAATCAAAAGGAAGTCATAGTTGAAAGAAGTGTTGTGTTTGAAGAGAATGTTTTCCCAAGTTTAGAGACGAGGCAAGAGAAAGTTGGGAATGCCTGTGTGTGTCCTAATGTTGTTATAGATATACAAATTAGTTCACCAGGCAGTCAGGAAATCCATGCTGCCAGTAATGATGAAAACTTAACAAGTGTGAGTGATTTGGCAGACGTTGTGGAGAGTGAAAGAGTGAGAAGGTCAGAGGGATGGAAAGCAGTGTAAATTACAGATTGTGTCTCTTATAAAGCATCAGTTGTTCTTAATGATGAGCCAGAAACAAGAGATGAGGCTTTGGGTAGAAGGGATGGAAAATGCCATGCATGATGAGATTATCTCAATGAAAGAGAATAATGTATGGGTTCTTGTACCTAGACCTGCAGGTAAGAATGTTGTTGAGAACAAATGGGTGCACAAGTTAAAAAGAGGACCTGAAGGGGAAATAGACAAATATAAGGCACGATTGGTGGCAAAAGGGTATACACAATGTTATGGTTTAAATTATAATGAAACTTTTTCTGCAGTGATGAGAACAGAGAGTTTAAGGGTGATCATGTCCATAGCAAATAATTTAGATATGGACCATGTAGATGTATGTACAGATTTTTTAAACGGTAATATTGATGAGATTGTACATATGGAGCAACCAGAAGGGTATGTTGTTGTAAATAATCCAGAAAAGGATTGTCTTCTGAAAAAGGTCATTTATGTGCTCAAACAGGCTTCTAGGGCTTGAAATGTTAAATTGCATTAAGTTTTGATTAAATTAGGTTACCTAAGGTCTAATTGTGATGCTTGTGCATATGTTAAAAATGGTTTGAATTGATTGTTAACTATTGCAGCAATACATGTAGATGATATTTTCATTGTATCTAATGACAGAAAAGAGAAGGATAATTTGAAATGTAAGCTGAAGGAGCTCTTGAAGAGCTGAGATACTTTCTTGGAGTTAATGTTGAATGAAATTAGATAGTTTCAGAAACTGACAAAATGAAAACTAGACGTTTACCCACTTCATGTGGTATGGGTAAACGTCTAGTTTTCATTTTGTCAGTTCATTATAGCTTCCTACCACAAAGTCTTGCCAGAATCTATTGATAGTATTATCTGAGGCAGTACAGCTTTTAAGTAAAAACTGTTTCAGAAACTATACCTAGAGAAGCTTCTGCATAAGTTTAACATGTCTCAGTGCAATCAGAGCACCTTTAGAAAAAGGATTGTATCTAGAAAACAATATGGGTAAGAAACCAAATGTACCCTATCAGAGTGTAATTGGTTCACTGATGTATTTAAGCATTTGGACTAGACCTGATATAACACAAGCTGTAAAATAATCTTAGTCAATTTAACCAACATTTTGATCATTTGCATTGGTCTAATAATAAGAGAGTACTTAAATATCTACAAGGTACTAAAGATCTATCTTTAACTTTTAGGAAGGGTCATAAAGAATTAACTGGATTCTGTGATGCAGATTGGGGTAGTGATCCTACTGATAGGAAATCATATTCAGGGTATCTCTTCAATTTGGGTGGAGGACCTGTATTGTGGCAGTCAAGAAAACAATCAGCTGTTGATCAGTTGAGTACTGAAGCTGAGTATGTAGCCCTTAGCCAAGCAGAAAATGAGGCAATCTATTTGCAAAAATTGGTTGAGGAGATCATAGGACAAAGACTAATTGTAAAATTGAATTGTGATAATCAAAGTGCTATATTTTTGTCTAGCAATCCTTCATTTAATAGAAAAACAAAATATAGATATTGCTTACCACACCATAAGAGATGTGGTAAATAAGAAATTAATTGTTATTGAGCATGTACCAAATGAAGAAATGGTGGCTGACATATTTACCAAACCTTTGGGTAGTTCTGTGTTAGAAAGTTTTGTTAAGACGATTCATGTTGTGTAACATCATGATTGCAGAATTAAAGGGGGTGTGTTGAAATTCTCTTTGGTTAATCCCACACATTTTGGTTTTCTTTTGTTTTGTTGTATATGTAAGAGTGTGGTTTGTGTAAGAGAGCTTGGGACCTATTCCTCGTCTCCGCATATTTTCAAATGAGCATAAATATCCCAACGGCCAAGAAGAAAGGTGAGATTTCGACATATCTGGATATGTTAGTGACACCGCACTGGGCCAGAGGTTGTGGCTTGAGAGCATCCCTTTT
This sequence comes from Ladona fulva, assembly GCA_000376725.2. Lineage (NCBI taxonomy): Eukaryota > Metazoa > Arthropoda > Insecta > Odonata > Libellulidae > Ladona > Ladona fulva. The sequence goes on along the minus strand of KZ309125.1, from coordinate 554,661 downwards.
TTGGGGGCAGTCGGTGGAAGGACACAGGCTAAGGAGGACTTGTAGAAACACCGGGGTTTTGTTGTATGTGACAGAAGTAATAAACCCATTGAAAATCTACTTGACCCTTGTGATTTACCCTCTTGAGGATCACCAGAATCAGGCTGTCTGAACCTCCCGTTACATATATGTAAATTTGTCATACTTTTCATTTACTTTGTATTGTAATAGGAATAAAGTGTCAGTTCCGGTTGCATAGCCATATAGTCGAGATGTTCCTTTGCACCTTCCTCTGATATCAATCCTCATCCACGTGTTATCCTAAATTAATCTCAACACTCCTCCACTTAAGCCCAGGAGATATTACATGATAATAATATTACACTATTAAATCAAAATCAACTGGCTATAATTAACTTTAATTTAGAAAAATAAGTTGGTATATACAAAACAAATGAAGTGACATTTACAAATACTATATCATTGGTATAAACCAATAGTTACACATAAACACAAAGATTTGGGTTGGGTTTACTTTCGTGATGTTAGTGTAATTCTTCCAAAATTTTTATTGCTGATTTAATCACAATTAGTTGTTTTCTTATAGTAAGAAAACTGCTTTCATCATCTCCACTTTTCATCTTACAAGCATTTACTCTAAAACCTAGATTGGTTTTATGTTACTGATTCTATTGAAAAATATTTCAGAGAATTTCATAACTGCAAATGTTTCTTAAGAGAAACACAAGAATCGACAGCTAGAATTAATTGCATGAATAGCAGAATAGGGGATTCAGTAAAAAAGGATTGATGAATGAAGAAAACATTCTTCAATTTTACGTCAAAGGTATATTCTGAAAATAAATATGAGTTTGCAACGCTTTTTAAATTTTTCATCTGGATTTATCCTCATGTTGCATTAAAATTGCGGCTCTTTCCCAATCAATACTCTATTTTTTGAATGAGCCAAAGAGAGCAATTTCTAAATGCAGTTCACAATTGCTTTTAATGGTACCACTTCACTTCATACATGTTATATCTGGAACAATGTGAAAAGGAATAAAATGTAACCCAACCATAGTAGCAAATTTATTTAGCAACTTTTTCTTTTGTTTGGAGATTATTTCTGTTTCTGTGACAACCAATGACATCAGTATAGAACATGCATACTCTAAAGATAATTTGACTTAATAATAAATCAATATAGCTTCACTTTCAGGCTATAAAAGACATTTTGTAATATATATTTGATTCATGTAATATGTGGACAAATATTATATTTATAAAAGAAAATTTAATAAATCTAAATTTAATTTTCATGACCTTTTTTGGTTCATTTTTGTCTGAGTTAAGCAACTTTTCTGCTATAGTTCTTTATATAGTATTTTAGTATGGCATCTTTAGCAACATTTTCAAAAATAAATTGG